>QEOT01124283.1:0-181014 GCA_003123785.1 Pterocarya stenoptera | reverse complement strand
AAAATTGTATTATGTTGACATGTGGATTTTCAGTACTCTGATATTGTATTAAACTCTGGTACTTAGTTATTTGACTTTACCGTTCCGCTGCGTATTTTATTGTACACGTGTTGCATTGCACACACTCAGCACATGTCGATGGGGTGCGTGACCGTGTTGTCATCATCCCGGGTGTCTCGATTTCCGTGTGTGTCCGTACATGGAAGTTGGGGGCGCCACAGGTGGTGTCGCTCTTGTTGCTGTACAAGAAAAACAAAAACCTTAGAAACAGGAGGAAGTGGGTCTAAAAGCATGATCTGGTCACGAATGGGTGAATAAGAATCATTCAACCCCATCAAAAATTGAAGAACACAATCCCGTTGGAATTTGTCCAAAAAGATCTTCATAGCACCACAGTTACAAGTTGGGAGGGGGTCGTAAATAGCCATTTCGTCCCAAAGGGTCTTAAGATTTCCATAATAAGTGCTTACCGAGTCATGTTCTTGAGAAAGAGAAGCCAGAGCTTTCTTTAATTGGAAGATTCGGGGACCATTTTGGTGAGACAGCCGCTCATGAAGATCCAGCCATATCTCATATGCATTATCAATGAAAGCCACACTAGATTTGAGAGAAGCAGTGATGAAATTTTGGATCCATGACACTACCATGTCATTGCAACGATCCCAGAGGTCGAGTAAGAGATCATTAGGAAGGGTGGGTGTGTTTAGGGTGCCGTCGATGAAACCGAGCTTATTTTTAGCCTGTAAGGCACGCTTCATCGCACGAGACCAGGTTGGATAGTTCTCGGTTGTGAGGAGATCGGTGACGAGAGTGATTGAAGGACTATCGCCGTGATCTAAGCGGTAAGGATTTGTAGGATCGGCAAGGTTGAGGTATCGGAAGGTGGTGTTTGTAAAAAGGTCTGAGTGGGTCGGTGAATTGGGTGGGGTGTGCGAGTTGAAGTTTTCCATTTTTGCTCTCACTAGCTCTTGGATACCTTGTAAGTTATTGATAACAAGAGGAAAGAAAACCAAAGAGCAATAATGGAGCTTTTACTCTGTATATTTGCACTGTAGTGATTCGAAAGAGAGGAGAGGCCGTAGCCTATATACAAGTTTGTTCTGTAACCAACTAACAGAAAGTAAAACCTAATTCTATATTTACAGCTGATGAGTGTACGAAAGTACACTCTAAATATCTTATTATTGGACTATAATGCTAAAATATGAATAGAAATTATAAGAATTAATGTGTATTCTTGAATTGAGATTCTATTTATTTTGAGATACTCCTAAGCAGATTTTTATGTTTAATTTCAGGGACTATAAAAGAGTAAGTCAAAATCTAGTCAAATTCAAAGGACTTTCAAATGGGCAAGAGTTGGAACAACCTAAGAACTTTCAATGAGTGTAGGACTATTCAAATAAGGATAATGATGGAGTTTAAGAGTAATTCGGATCAAGAGACATAGTCAGAGTCCAATATGCTATAGTAGACTATCTGGATATACTTTAGTATTTCAAACATAACTTTCTACTCACATATCGGATTGATTCGATTCCAGATGCGTTGAAAAGATAACTTAAAGAGATACGATTTTGTCTCTAATACAAATTTCCAAATTCAAATTCCTGAAGTGTGTAAGTGGCTTCCAAGATAAGTCCTAAGATTTAGGCGATTTTTCTAGGCAGGAATCATGAAGATATTAGAGTTTCTTTCCTACCTTATATAAGGATATCATTAGGAGGCTGGAGAGAAGGAGGGAGAGGAATTTAATTGTCATGGCTGCCGTTTGCTTTACCTTTCTCTTGAGATTTTTGTTGTCCATTATATTTATGGGTAACTAAATTCTCAAGTAGGGCTAGGGATAAACTTGCACATTAGATGATATTTGTAATTTATTTTTGATTTATATATTTGATTTTCAATTACTAAAACTCTTTTGTGTTATCATTCTCAATTCATCTTTGATGTTCTCTTCTTCGAATAATCATAGAATTTATTCTGTTTATGGATTCAGTCATGCTTTTTCTATTGAATGAATTAGTTCTTTGATTATGTTTGGATCAATTATTTATCTATATTGATTTAATTCTTTGCTGCAATATCGCTCCCAAAGTATATTGTCGTCGTAGGATTTTCTCAATAGTGATAATAATTTACGTATCTTAAAAGTGGTGAATGATTTTTCAAAGGGTTATATTTGTTTTAATCTTGGTTTATAAATCTATATCTTCCGATTGGGAATTTTGGGAATTGAGTTTCCAATTGAGTTATCTAATGAATCAAGAATAATTAAAATACCGGATTTGTGCAAGGGATTCCTGACGCTCTACTGTTTGTTAACTTTAAGAACTTTTTCCGTTAATCACTTTGCTTCACTTTAATTTACATTTAAAATTAATCTTTGTTCTCCATTGATCATTTAATATTTTTTCTTAGTTTCTTTATATTCTTCTGCTATTCTTTTAATTTGTCTCTCTGTGGAATCGACACCCCAAAACTTTCCTACAACTACCGCGTTATTCTTTGGGCGTAATCAACAACTGTGTAAAATAAACAATTAAGAATAAAAGAATGCAAACCTCTTAAACGACAATGTGAGGTAAAACTGGAAATATAAATGACCTGCAGCTTTCTTTACCCTTTATCATCTAACAGTTGTTTCTCGTAGCATTTTGACCTCTTCGCATGCTGTTTCCAAGTTCCTGATACGAATAGGCCTGGCACTCACAGTCGTCAAGGCACGTCTTAATGCAATCTGCTTCATTTTCTACAGTGAAAGCTGTTGGTGATCTTGTTTGGCTCACCTTCATCATCTTTAAGCCCAAGAACCAGCTTGTCTCATTCTCGCCACAATATAGATCCGAAATTCTGGAGCACCCGCCAGAAAACACTCCCGAATCCCAACTCTCGGGATTATGAGGCTTGAACCCTGGCAAGCATTTGCATCGACGTATTTTATTGTTAATGTTGCAAACGGCACCAGATTTCCCGCAAGCATTATGAATGCTACATTCATCTCTTGGCTCCGACCATATCGAAAGCCACTTATGTTGATCACCAATAAACCACAAGAACTGTAACTTTCCAGTGTAATCCATCACCAACCTTCTTAAACCATTATTACGAGCCGAAGCCTGCAATCCCATGTACAAGTCGGTACTATTAGAAGTTTTGCTGCTCTTGCTGACTTTCCGCCTGCTGAAATTTGATAGCAAGTCTGCAATGACATGATCAAGCGTTTCTTCCGAGTTCGATATCCAACTTTTGATCCAGTAACGCACTTGTGGTCTTTGGATAATCATGTAGTCGACTTGATCTTCTTCTTCTTCTTCTTCTTGATCTTGAGTTCGTGTGAACGTGTAAATTCCAATTACCGGGTCACCAACGCCAGCCCATGAAGTCAATGTAAGGTTTTCATTCATCTTCATACCTGGAAGAAATGTATCGGTTGGCCATTTAAAGCTTTCCCACAAAACTTTTCTGAAATTACCCAAGTATCCCTGTGAATTCACGAAATTGCCTACCAATTTACTTGAACAAATTTGTTAGATCTCACTCTTATGATTATATAAGAAATCAAATACTTAGGATAGGTTTGGAAGTTTCATCTCACACAAAATTCTCATCTCATCTTATCTCATCATTACACATTTTTCAAATTTCCATACAAAATATAATAAACAATTCAACTTTTTCAAATCCCAATACAACTTTTTCAAATTTCAATTCAACTTTTTCAAATCCCAAAACTAAAAAATAATATTTTAAACTTTAAAACAAAACACAAAATTCTCATCTCACCCCCAAACCTATCATTAAAAAAAATAAATAAACATGCATGACACAACGATTGGTTACGAAAGGAAACCCTTTAAAGAACTATTTAAAGGTAAAACCATACGGGGTAGCCAAACCCAGAAAAGTCAATCTTATTATTTGAAAATCAATTACAAGTAAAGTTCAATTACAAAATTTATCAATTGACACTCTTACTTGCCCAGACAAACGATCCATTTGTCTTTTACCGCGGTAGTAGCCAGAACCTCTGGCGATCTTCAAATATTGTCTTTCCTCCTGGAACACCAATGGTTGAAATCCAATCAGCGATCATCCATACTTGTAGTACAATCACAGTCAAATAGAGATCACAAATACAAAAATTCACTAAGGAATTTTCTCACCAAAATATGCAGTAGAAAGTGCTCTAGAAAATATGTAGATCTAAATCTATACAAATCATAACCAGTAGGATCCTTTAAATAAACAATCTGAAAAGACCCCAGTTGAAGTAGGATTCTGTTGACAGGTAGAAACAATCGCGAGAACGTTTCTTGATGGGTTGCTGAGATGTCGCGATAACTCTTCTCTGCAGTAACTAATTTATGTTCAGCTTCTATTCTGGATAAGTGCAAATCCTTATGGACTTGAATTTCACATAAATGATTTATATAAACAGCCTCTAAGACTTCTAGATAGACTCAATGTTGTTATAGATAAAATCAATAAATAATTTACATTCATCCAAAATTACCAACTTAATGATAGGATAAACTCTATCATTTTATTCACCTAATCCTATACAAACTTATCAACATAGTTACCTAGTCCTAGCCAAACTTTTACATCTACATTTTCCAAACTGATCGTCACTAAAGACCAAGTTTCCAGAATCCATGAGCTTCACAAACCGATTTCTAGACGGGGTTATTTCAAGTTCTGTAGACCAATATAAATGCTTTGTAGTTGTATCCAATACCTTGAGGTTGCCAGCTTCTGCAATTCTAATGACTCCAATGGCACCTGTAGGTATTGGATACTCTCGGTTGGCAACCCATGCAACAGCTTGTAGATCCAATAGATACCATATTCCGATGAACCTGTTGCTGCTAGAGCTTCCATTAGGGGTAAAGAACCCCAACTCAAAGTTTCCTCCAACTGACACAAGAGTTGATCCATTATTATTCTTGTCGGTAATCAATTCGTCTTTATTGAAGATCAACTCTTACCAGACTCAAGCTTAAAGGATGCTAACTCTACATTTGCTGAAGTTGTTCCTATAATGTAGGAGCAGGATGTTGAAGTTTCGCAGCCCGAGCAACACCGTGAGGCCCAAGCTTCCCGTCGCCTGCAACAAAGAGGAAAGGAGACTCCGGTGACTTTCGGGGTCGCTCCGATGCCAAAGTCAGTGACAATTCTATGGAGAAGATGCAAAAAACATAGAATGAATAGAGAGTGCTCATGTTCGAGTGAGAGTCCGAGCTCCCGTAGGAGGGATGGCTCTTATTTATGCCTGATCCGGATTCCGTTACCGAGGGGATCGTGGTGTGTCAAGTGTCAGACCTGCTGCCACTCATTTTCTTGTCGGCCACAATGTCAGTCCGTGGTCTAGGTAGTTGGGGAAGATCTTGCGCCGTACTAAGTTTGTCCTGCAGCCACCCTCCTGCTAGTATAGGGTGTCTATCATGGGCGAGCCGTTCTTTGCACGTGGGACATGCCGTTGCGTGCTGGGTCCCTGACACAAGCATTGATTGCCGCCGTCATGCGTAGTCGAACTCCCCGCCTGATGCTTTGTGATAGGGCTTGGCAAGTTACCGATCTCGGGATACTCTACTTGGTTCCTCCGAGCTCGTGTCACAAGGCTTTCCGAGTCGGAGATGCGGGTCCCTGGTCCAGGGACCAAGGGGCTGGGCCCCTCCTGACTTTGTCTTTCTTGGGCTTAGGCCTTCCATGTTTGGGTTCAGCAACCCGTCCTTCCTGGGCCTGGGCCCGGGTCCTTCTGGGAAAGGCCCGCGAATTCCTATCACTTGCACGTGATGGGAATTTAAAATGTTTTTAATCTCGATTTGGCCCTTTTAGCTTCCACCGGTTCGGCTTCCTGAGGCCAGTTCCATCGAAACTCGTAATGATTTTAATCCTGATTCGGGTCGTTCAGCTTCCATCAATTCGGCTTCTGAGGCCAGTTCCCTTCTTAATAATGGTTCTTCCTCTTTTCTTGCGAGTGTCCCTTCTTTAGATGGCTGATTGGACGTGCCGGCTGCGTTTGCCCCTATGCCCTTGGGCCTTATTGGTTCGTGCCTCCCACTCGCTTGATGTGACGACTGCCACCCGAACCGTCGCTTCGACTGCCGTATCCACGTGGCTCCAATTGGCGTCATCGTTGTCAGGGTCGCTTCACCTTCCGTGCGTCGTCCAACTTTGCTCGGCTATAAAAGCCCTCTTCCCCCTCTTCTTCTTCTCCTTCTCCTTCCTCCCTTACAGTGTTCCCGAGTTTCCCTTTTTCTACAACCGTCGTGTTCCTTTGTTTCTCCAGCCATCGTTCTCCTCCGGCCACTCCTTCTTCAACTTTAGTCCGTTGTTTCTTTATGTTTCTTCATTTCTCCTTCACTGTGTTCTTCTGGTTCCTTCGAGTCCCTTCTCGCTGTCGCTATGGCTCCCAAAGCCGGTTCTGTTCCTCCATACTTTGGCAGGAAAGGCTGGATTTCCTCCATTACCAGCGGTGACCTCAGGGCAATCCACTCTAAGTATGAGATTCCCCACTCCGGGGTTTTGGAGATGCCTCGGAGTGAGCATGCTGTGAACTCTGATGGCACTGCAACGAGGACAGCCCTTATTCAGTTGATGTTCGCCAACGGCCTCCACCTCCCGTTCTGTTGCCTGGTTCGAGAGGTTTTACATTATCTCAAATTGGCCCCGTCGTAGCTCCATCCCAACGCGTGGCACCTCTTGATCTCCAGTTTCATTATCTACCAAATGGTGCTAAACAGAACCCCTGAGGAATATCCAGACCTGACGCCCCGAGAGTTCTTTTACGCGTACCGGCTCATCTACCGAGTGGGGAAAGAAGTCAGCTTCCAGGCTCGGTCTTCAGACCAAAAGATTGCTTCGCTCGAGCATCAAGGAATGGTCCCGAAAGTTCTTCTTTGTGTCAGGCCAGGGTTGGGAGTATCCCAAAGGGGAAGAGGCCCACAAGGAGTTTTCGATTTAGGCGTGTTGGGGTTACCTCCATCGGTGGAGAGCATAGAACTCACCCTCAACTAGGGAAGAGGCTCGTTTCGAGATGGTCACAGCTTGGGTATGGGCCCACCCTTACGAGTCGCAGACCAATGTGGTCCTTTCCGACGGAAATATTTGTGCTTACTTGTCCACGCCCAACAACTTATACGCTGTCGGGAGAAACTTCTTGGGCAGCTTCCCACCTCCCAAGACCCAGCCTGCTCGCCAAAAATGTGCCTCGCGTCCTTCTACCAGCCGGGCTAAGCGATCCAAGGTGCATCACTATTCTCCCCCGCGAAGCGGTGAGGCCGGAGGCTCTACTCTCTCAAGTGGTCGGGTCCGGGAATCTGGAGGCTGTTCCCAAATATCTCATGTTCGAGAGTTCGTTCGTGCGGAGATTCTCGTTCCCTCCACATGGGGGACGACGTCTTTTCCCAACGGCTCTGGTTTCGCCGCTGGTCCTTCTGCCCTACCCAGTTCTTGCCCCGCCGAATCTCTCCAGGTTCCACTGTTTCCTTCTGTAGAGGAATTGGAAGCTTGTGATCTTCAGGTGGCGTTTTTCGCCTCACTCGAGCAACCCCTTCCTTACGAGTCCGGCTTATTCGAGCCCTTCACCTCCTTTGAGGACATTCTTCTAGATGAGGCTGTCGGTGGGATTCCGCAGGCTAGCCCGTTGGTCGGACCTTAGGACGTAAGGCCGCCCCCTCGTCGATACTCACCTCATGGAGATGTTGAGGGTGAGGGGGACGAGGCACCCCTGGAAGATGAACCGAGCCCTTCCCGATCTTTAACTCATGGGGACAACAAAACGACCCCCGAGCCTGGGTTACAGGAGGAAGAGCCCAGCTGCTCCCGAGCTTCGGCACATGGAGACGCTACATGTGATGAAGGCGACTTGGCCCCAGAGCCTGAGTCATGGGAGGCAGAGTCCAGCCCTTCCCGAGCAGCGAGCTCAGAAGGGGTTCGGGCACAATTCTTCCTCCAAAGCGAGGGCGGGGAAGATGCAAATACAGGAGACGAAGGAGAAAAAGATAGGGAAGCCATGGGCCCTTCCGCTTCAACCAGTTCTCCACCTACACCAGCTCGGAGCTCGGCTGAGGGACCGCCCGACGTCATCGACCTGAGTGACAACGATGTCTCCAGGGCCTCCACTCCTATCGCTCCCGGGCCATGCAACGAGACCTGGGGATCCCTCCCTAACTTGTCCTGGGGCCTAGAGGTTGTTGGCCCGTCGTCTTCTTCTGGGGCGGAGAGGGTGCAGGCCCCTTTCACAAAATTCTCTCTCTTCTTCCTTTTTTGCAAGCCGCGGACCAACTGGCCATGACGATCGGGGAGGAATTGGGAGATTTGGAGGAGGCCAACCGGGAGCTCAGGTCCTTGGTGCGTTCCAGGTATTTCAAAATGAAGCAAGCGGCTCGGAAGATCAAGGATCTGAAGACCGAGTGGAAGGACCTCATCAACGAGGTGGAGTTCTTGAAGGAGCAGAGCCAAGACTTGGAGACGGTCGCCGCAAGGCGAAATGACAAGAAGAAGGAGCTCAAGGTCCTCTTACGCGACGCCGAGCAGAACTGCTTCTGCTTGCTGGCGGAGAAGAAGCTGGTCAAAGAGGCCCGCCTAGCCTCCGAGCGGGGCTTGGTCACCCGGGAGGCTGAGCTGGAGGCCGCCAGGGAACAACTGGAGTCGGCACGAGAGGAGTTGCAGAAGTCCAAGGAGGAGGTGGAGTCTGCTCGGAGGGAGTTTGGGGAGTCCCGACGGCCCTAGCAGTTGGTCAGCACTCGAGGCTGTTGCTCTGGAGCTTCAGACACTCTCAGGAGGCCTAAAACTTGAGGGAACAGCTACGGCGGTCGAGGGCTCACGTTACCAAGTTTGCGCAGTAGGGGATTGAGAGGAACATCGAGCTCCTGAACTGTAACTCGGAGATTGCCAGCTTGAAGTCTCGACTGGTCGTGAACGCCAACGCCATCCGAGACGCGGCCTAGTCATACGACTACCGTGACGGCCTTAAGAGGACGCACCTGTTGCGAGTGTACTCAACTTTTTATCGAGTCAAGAGACTCGTCTTCTTGTGAGTGTAAGGACTCGACTTTTATCTAGTCAAGAAACTCATCTTCTTGCGAGTGTACTCTACTTTTTATCGAATCAAGAGATCCGTCTTCTTGCGAGTGTAAGGCCTCGTCTTTGTTGGACGGGGGGTTGGCGCCGGATCCTGGGACCCCGGGCCTTACCCCGCAGCGGATCAAGGGAGTCGTCTTCTTGTGAGTGTACTCGACTTTTTATCTAGTCAAGAGACCCATCTTCTTGAGAGTGTAAGGACTCGTCTTTGTTGGACGGGGGATCAGAGCCAGATCCCGGGACCCGGGGCCTTACTCTGCAATGAATCAAGGGACCCATCTTCTCGCAAGCGTAAGGGCTAGGCTTAATTTTGGTTTAGGCAATAGGAGATTTAAGAAAAACATCTTGACATGTTCATTGATTAATAAACGTTCGAACAAATTGCTGGCTTACACTTCTACACATAGTACTTTTTTAAGTGCTCAGCATTCCAGGGGTGGGGTAGCTCGTGTCCTTGAGACAGTAGGAGCCGGGCCGGTTGCTTTCCGTGACCACATAAGGCCCTTCCCATCTTGGCCCCAACTTCCCTTCTTCCAAGGTAGTTACTCCAGTTTGTCGCAACATCATGTCGCCCACCTTGAAGGATCGTGGCCTGACTCGCTTCTTGAAGTACTGCTCTTCCTTCCGCTTGTTACTCGATGTTCGTATCACTGCTTCCTCCCTCCGTTCCTCCAGGAAATCCAAGTTCTTGGCTAGCCATTGGTCGTTTGTGCCCAGATCGAAGTGTTGGATACAGAACATGGGCATCCCGACTTCTAAGAGAATGACCGCTTCGCTCCTGTAAGTGAGAGCGAAGGGTGTCTCGCCAGGGGGTTCGGATAGTAGTCCGGTATGCCTATAGTACGCCTGGGAGTTCTTCAGCCCACTCTCCTTTGTGCGCCCCGATCCTTTTCTTAAGGGTAGAGAGGAGGGTTTTGTTAGTTGCCTCGACCTGCCCTTTGGCCTGAGGGTGTCCTGGCGAGGAATACTTTACCTTGATCCTGAGCTCCACGCACCATTCCCGGTAGTGTGTGCAGTCGAACTGTCTCTCATTGTCTTATATGAAGCTCTGAGGTACGCCGAATCGGCAAACTACCGACTTCCGTAGGAACTTTGTTATGGTTCGGGAGGTGATGCTTGCGAGTGCCTTTGCTTCGACCCATTTAGTAAAGTAATCGACCCCAACCATGACAAACTTGGCTCCTCCCTTTGCCACTAGAAAGGGGTTGATTAGGTCTAGGCCCCATTGGGCGAAAGGCCACGGGGCCTTAATTGATGTTAGCTCCTCTGCCGGGTAGTGTGGAATTGGTCCGTGCTCTTGACACTTTGGGCACTTCTTGGCAAATTCTTCCGCATCCCTGAGGGAACGAGGCCAATAGTATCCGACCCGAGTTACCTTTGTAGCCAAAACCTTTCCTCCTAAGTGGCTTCTACAAATTCCTTCGTGGATCTCCGCTAATACGTACTGGGCTTCATCCAGTGAGAGGCATCTAAAGAGTAGCTCTGAGAACCCTATTTTATACAGCACTCCTTTTAACAAGACGAACCAGGCCGCCCTATTCCTGAATTTCCGCCCTTCTTCTGGGTCGTTGGGTATTTGCCCTTCCTTCAGGAACTTCTGGATGTTTGTTGCCCATTCGGGAGGTGCTGGGATCGTAACAGATACTTCCTCCCCAATGGATGGGGCATTGACTGTCTGGACCACAGTGTGTTTCGAAAGTGGAAGTTCCTCTTGTCCAGATGCGGCCTTTGCCAATCGGTCTGCCTTCTGGTTCTCTCCTCTCGGCACTTGTTGAATGCCGAAGTAGCGGAAATGGTCACGCTCATTGCAGATCAGTTGGAGGTACTTCTTCAGTTTTTCTCCTTTCGTGGCAAATTGTCCTAGTACTTGGCTAACCACAACTTGGGAATCAACCTTTACTTCTATCTCCTAGGCTCACAGCAATCAGGTGATTGACATTTCCATTAAGAGTGCTTCATACTTGGCCTCATTGTTTGTCACTTTGAAGGCCAGTTTGACAGCATATCAGTGCTCCTCTCCTCATTCAGTGACGATGTGCACCCCTGCCCCTCCGCCAGCTCGGCAGGAAGAGCCATTTATGTAGACTTGCCAGGGCTTTCCTCGGGGTATGCTCGGTACTTCTTTGGGGAAACTGGTGAACTCAGCAACGAAGTCTGCCAATACCTATCCTTTGATCGCGGCCTGGGGCTGGTACTCCACGTTGAATTCGCTAAGCTCGATTGCCCACTTAGCGAGCTGTCCCGAGGTGTTTGGTTTCTGTAGCACCTTCTTGAGTGGGAGGTCGGTGAGTACTTTCATCGGGTGGGCCTGGAAATATGGCCTTAATCTCTTGGCTGCGACAATTAGGGCGAACACCAACATTTTCGTTCCGGGGTACCTTGCTTCCGCACCTCAAAAGGCTCGACTCGTGTAGTAGACGGGCCACTGTCCTTCTTCCGTTTCCCTGACCAGTACAGCCAGCACGGCGTTTGGGGACACCGCCAAGTACACAGTCAAGTCTCCCCTGGTCTCGTCTAGCTTAGCAGTGGGGGGTGACTCAGGTAGGACTTGAGATCGGCGAATGCCTTGTCACAAGTCTCATCCCAATTCTGGGCTTTCCTCAGCACTTTGAAGAAGGGCAGACACCGGTCGTTCAATCAGGTGATGAACCGATTTAGGGCTACCACTCGTCCTGCCAGCCTCTGGACTTCATGAAGGTTACGAGGGGAAGGCATCCCCATCATCGCTTCTATCTTCTCCAGGTTCGCTTCAATCCCTCTCTCCGAGACCATGTACCCCAGGAACTTAACCATCTCCATACCGAACGCGCACTTCAACGGGTTGAGCTTCATTCGGTACTGTCGTAGGACGGAGAATGCTTCTCGTAGGTCACCCAAATGTTGTCCGGTCTCTTTGCTTTTTACCAACAAGTCGTGCACTTACACCTCCATGTTTCGGCCGATTTGCTGCTTGAACATTCGGTTGACTAGCCGTTGGTAGGTTGCTCATGCATTCTTTAGGCCGAACGACATTGCTTTGTAGCAGTAGAGCCCTTGGTCTGTTATGAACGCTGTCTTTTCCTCGTCGTTTGGGTTCATCCTGATCTAGTTGTACTCGGAATAAGCATCCATGAAGCTGAGGTGGGGATGCCCTGCCGTCGAATTCACTATTAGGTCAATGCGTGGTAAGGGGAAGCTATCCTTTGGGCATGCTTTGTTTAGGTCGGTGAAGTCCACACACATTTGCCACTTCCCATTGGCTTTCTTCACCAAAACCACATTAGACAACCACTCCGAGTAGTGGACCTCCCGGATGAATCCTGCCACTAGGAGGCGATCTATCTTTTCAACTATCGCCCCATACTTCTCAGCGCTGAAGCTACACTGTTTCTGCTTAACTTTCCATGCCGTTGAGTCAACACAAAGTGTGTTCGATGAGGGAATTGTCGATCCTGGGCATGTCCTCGTGGCTCCAGGCGAACACATCTAGGTGTTCGATGAGGGGAGATATCAGGGCTGCTCTCATCTCTGGGTTCAACTTGGTCCCGATCTGGACTTGTCATCCCGGTTCCTGTCGATCGACTGCCACAAGCTCCAAGCATTCATGAGGTGTGGCCTGTCGGAGGGCCTGCTTATTGCGGACTTCTTCATCCCACTCGGTCAAGACTGGAGGCAGTTCAGGCATGAGTGCTTCTTCCGGTCTATCAATCGACACGACAAATCTGACCTCATGTCTTAGTTCTCGGTCGTAGCATTCCCGAGCCAGGGCTTGCTCCCCGCAAATTTCGGCTACCCCGAGTCGGTAGGAAATTTCATCTTGAGGTGGTAACTGGACGTTACCGCCCTCAAGCTGTTCAGGGTGGGATGCCCCAGTATAGCATTGTACGAGGAGGGGGCCTTAACGACTAAAAAGTCGGTCATGGTGGCTGAGGTCCTGGGCGCCTTCCCTGCCAAGACTGAAAGGGTAATGGCTCCCACAGGTTGGATGACGTCTCCTGTGAAGCCCTTGAGTGGCATTGAAGCCTGGCGCAGTTGATCCGGGTTGATGCCCATTTTGACAAAGGTTTCCCAAAATAGGATGTCAGTCGAGCTGCCGTTGTCGATCAAGATCCTTCAGGTCTTGAAATTTGCCACTTGCATTGTTACCACTAACGCATCATCGTGCGGGTGGAGGACACCTTCTTTATCTCCCTCATCGAAGGTTATCGCGGTGGTTCCAGCACGCCGTATCGGCCTGCATGCACTCCTCTCGACGATGAACACCTCCTTGTAGCGTGCCCTCCAAGCGTGTGCCTTTCGTGCGGACGAAGTGGCCCCTCCCCCCGCATATTCCACTGTGATTGTGCTTCCTACTCTTGTTCTCCAGCTAAACCATCAAAATTATCTGAAAAATATTTGGAAATAAGGAGTGAGTTATCAACTACTTAGTAAGTAGAGAATATATATTAGTGTGTAAACGTGAGCATTTACAGAATTCAGAATGCAGAACAAAATACTTTCTTTCAGAATACAGAACAAAACATTTTCTTTCAGAATGCAGAACAAAACATTTTCTCTCAGAATGTAGAATCAGAATATTATCAAAAATATCAAAGCGAAAGTTCAAAAATATTCATAATCAAAATCCTTTTGGCATAGCATAAACTGAAACATCATATCTTATCTTATCATATCAAAACAGAGACCATGTTTAAACCCCGTGGTAGGATTGTGCAAACCCCAGCGGCAAACCGAGTAGAAACAGAATGTGAACCTTCCCCTTATTATTCTCGGAGCCCCAAGTGTGTACACAGGAAAGACCATGCAAAAAACCACTTCGTTTTCAAAGTGGGCGCATCGAAAACAGAAAAGTTGGTACCAACCCAAACAGAGGCCATAGTTTCACACCCGTAATAAGGTCAAAACTAAACAGAAACAGAAACAGAATGTCATGCCAGAGGTTTTCAGAAATCACACCGTATCATATCAAAGTACAAAACATCTTTAAAACATAATAGAATCATATCACAGAAACATAATTTATGCACAAAATTTCATATTCGCTCTCTTTTGCACAGTTCAGAAACAAAATGGCAAAATAACTCATGTCTGCACTAGTCATGCCAGAAAATCTTTATTCTTATACAAAATTTCATGAGTAATGCAGAACAAATAACTGGAGTTATTTCAAATTTCTTTTTATAACAAAATATGCATGTTTTTCATTAAATTAACCCCAGATCATTTTATTTTATGCAAAATCTAGCATAAGAACCCCGCTTACCAAGACTTCATAACTTTCTGAATTTCTCCACAACAGTGTCGAATGAAAATCAATCGTCACCTATAAGATTGTCACATACTTTCCATAAACATCCAAAATTAACACATTTTTCAATACTTAAACCTTAAACGCTAAGTAACCTATTTTTCTAAAAATCTAAATTTCTCGTAACCCTAAAATATCATCAAATCTGGAATACATCAATTTTCACTCAATTTTTTTTCTGACCAAGACATAAATTCTAAATTCTTTAGACCTTAATATCAATTGCAATTTAAAAACCTTAACTATTTTCTGTCAAACAAACTTTTTGGACTATTTTAAGAAAGACTAATAAAATAACCTAAAAATCTTTTGTAATCGCATTAAAACCCATCGATAGTAAACAAAATCAAATCTACTAAAATATTCATAAAAACACTTGTAGTTTTATAACTAGAAGGGCAAAGATGTAAAAACAAACACTTGTTTTGAGGTGCTTTACGGAAAATCAATGACCAAAGGCTTGATGGCATTTTCATAAATACGATGGATATTATGACTAGAGTCAATGGCATATACTTGTTGTTTCTGGAGGAACAAGAAAAGCAAAACAAAAGGAAGAGAGGAAACCCAAAGAGAAAACAAACTTCACGTCGAGATGCAGAGTTTACCTAAAGGCAGATACGGCGGTCGTGGGTGGAGCAGGGTGGCTGGACGCACTGAGAGAGAGAGAGAGAGAAAGCACGGAGACGGAAAGAGAGCGAAACTGTCGTGAATGATAAAGATGTTACTGAGAGGGAGGGCGGTGGTTTGAGGCGGCAGCAGTGCAGAACGATGGTGCAAGGCGTAGCAAGACCGGGTTGTGGCCATTTCTGGCGCGTTTGGATCTCGGTTGTGGTGGTTGTAGTGGCTCACAATGGAGTAGTGGATGCCCTGTTTTGGGGAGCAAAAACAGAGGTCCCTTTTTCGGTGATGGCCAACGTTGGCTCCACGTAGGTTCACAACTGGGCTACAGTGGCTTACGGTTTCACATAGGGCTGGGCAATGGCCAGTGGCTTCCTTTCAGCTGAGCGCAACTGGCGTGGGTTTTTGTGATGGTGAGGTCGTGCAACTAGGCTACAAGCGAGGTCTAACACTGTGGGTGTGGAGGTGCAGAGACCGCAACAATGATTGCATGGAGGTTGTGGAGGGTGGCAGCATATGGTGGATGATGGTTTGTGGATAGAGCTGCTTCTGTACGTGGGTGGAGACTACCCTGGGCGGTTTACAGCAGCTATAGGCTTGGTAAACTATCACATGCAGGTAGGTATGTATAATTTATAGGAGATGGAAAAACCCTAGAAAAAAGAGGGAGACGTGCATGTGCATGGGAGTGGATAAATACATTAGAGACTTGTAAGCTTACGACTAATGGAAAGAGACATGTAAAGTTGGGGAGTTTTTTAAAAACAAACTGTCGTTGGGTTTTCCAGTTTAACAAAAATAGGCGTGGGCCATGCGATGATCGAATAGGGTCCATTTCAAAAATATGGCTCCAAGACTGGTGGTGAATAAAAAAATAAATGGATTCTTCCTTAAGTTTTGGGCCTCAAATCAAACTCTGCAATATTTCAACTTGACTCTTGAAAAAATTATCAACCCATAAAAATATTTGACAAATCAACTGGCTTTCCATACGCATAAATATTCGAAAAATATAGCAGTGGGCATCTCATCAGAACTAATGATCGTCCCTGAAACTCCACTTTTCCAGTACCTTAATGATCTTTTCTAGATGATGAACTTCTCACGAAATAAAACATAAAGAGAATGATAGATGCAAGCAAGAAAGACAAGAGGACATTGAGCAACAAAGCTGCAACACACGATGGAACATGTGCAGCAACAAAAGCAAACATGAAGTACTCTGCAATGACCAAGAAATGCATGCTGCAGGAAAAGTTGAAATAAAGCACACTGCAGAAAAGAGAAGTGAAAAGCAACAGCAAAAGGAAGAAGAAAAGCAAACAGAAAAAGGAGGAGAGTGTTGTCACAGAAAAGCAAGAGATCATGTGTGAAATACATGGCAGCACACAAATGTCAGGAAATCAAGAGGACTGCCTAAGCCATGTTGTTGCAGTAGATTACTTGTAACTAAGTAGAAGATTAAAATTAATATTTAGAACTTTTTCCTTCTGTTTTTATAATGTATAAATAGCAGTAGTTTCTGTATTATCAATTAAGAAGAATGAGAAGGAAACCTTACTCTTAACTGGTTATGCATTTCGAATTATTGTTCATGTTTTAACATGGTATCAGAGCAGGACCTTTTTCCTGCTGTGTTTCATTAACCTGCAAACAACCTCATCTTGAAAATCATGACAACCTCTTCCTCTTCTTCATCTCCTTCTTCTCTTGAGGACCCAAATAGTCCCTTCTTTCTACATCACAGTGACAATGCTAACACTGTCATTGTCTCACCTCCATTAACTGGTTCAAACTACATTTCTTGGAGCAGATCATTTCTGCTTTCTATTTCTATCAAAAACAAATCAGGCTTCCTAGATGGCACAATCACCACCCCTGACTTGTCAGATCCTTCCTATGTTTCGTGGCTAAGATGCAACAATATCCTCCTAGCATGGATTCTGAATTCTGTCTCAAAAGATATTGCATCCAATGTCTTCTTCATGACTTCAGCCAAGCAAGTATGGGACAAGCTGAAGGAACGTTTTGCACAACCTGATGAGGCTCGGATCTATCACCTCCAACATAAGCTAAGTAGCATTGTACAAGGACATCTCTCTGTAAGTGATTACTTCACACAACTTAATGCTATTTGGGAAGAATTGCATAGCTATAGACCTCTTCCATGCTGTACATGTGGAAAATGTACCTGTGATGCCTTGAAAAATGTTGGTGATGTCCAACAAAGAGATTATGTGTTTAAATTTTTAATGGGCTTAAATGATAGTTATGATGCTGTAAGGGGACAGATCATCTTGTTAAGTCCTTTGCCTACATTGGACAAAACCTTTTCACTGATCTTGCAAGAAGAAAGACAAAGGCAGGCAAGGAACACTACCCTGCCTACCTCAGAACCTTCTGCTTTAGTTGCCTACCAAAATTTTCCAAAGAAAAAGGACAGGTCAGACCTGGTTTGCCATCATTGTGGTAAGGTTGGGCATACCAAGGAAAAATGCTACAAGTTAGTGGGATTCCCACCAAACTTCAAATTTACCAAACCAAGAGTTGGGAACACTTCTGCTGCACCTTATTCTGTAAATCAGGTTGCTGCTCAGATTACTACCTCAAGACATGAAGCACCTGCTCCAAGTTCCTCTCAATTGAACCTCTCTCAAGCACAAGCACAGCATCTCATGGATCTTGTCAATGCTCAATTTCCTCAGATAAGCTTGGGACAAAAACCAATTCTGCCTACACCTGTTCCTGCCAAATCTGACCCTACTGAAACTAGCTCTTCGACCACACCATATTCAAATTTAGCAGGTAATCATCACTGCCTCTCCACTTTTTCCATACCTGCTGATCACTCTCGTGCCAATACTCTGAATCAATGCAAACACAGTTCATCCTCCCAGCATATGCACTCTGATATCTACAATACACCATGGATCATGGACACAGGAGCCACAGATCACATGGTGTGCTCCACCTTCCTCTTTGACAGTTCTCCTACATGTGTACAAGCCTTTGTGCAACTCCCAAATGGTACAAGAGCTCAAGTCACACATATTGGCACTGTTAAATTATCAGATTCACTGTCACTAAAAAATGTCTTGTGTGTGCCCTCATTCACTTTCAACCTCATTTCAGTTAGCAAACTCACTCAAAAACCAAACACATGTCTGTTTTTCTTAAAGGATCTTTGCTTCATTCAGGTCCTCTCTTCATGGATGACGATTGGACTTGCTAAGGTTCATGCTGGCCTCTACTATCTGCTGCCTCCTTCTCATGACAGCAGCATCAACCCCCCTTTAACTTTTCCCAATCAAGCTCGAGTCAACCAAGCAGCTATACAAAAAGATTTTGATCTATGGCACTTTAGATTAGGACATTTATCTCCACAAAGAATGAATTTAATTCATTCTCTTGTTCCTAATGTAAAGACCAAGGATATATCTCATTGTAAAATCTGCCCTTTGGCTAAGCAGAAACATGTTTCTTTTCTTCCAAGTGTGTCCAGTAGCTCATCTCCTTTTGACTTAATTCATTGTGATATATGGGGCCCATATTCTCAAGCATCAATTCAAGGCTTTCATTACTTCTTAACTATTGTAGATGATTATTCAAGAATCACTTGGGTGTTTTTAATGAAACTAAAGTCAGACACAAGACCTATCCTACAATCTTTCTTTCAGCTCATAAACACCCAATTCAATAGCAAAGTTAAGAAAATCAGAACTGATAATGGCCTTGAATTCGAGATGACTGATTTTTATAAAAGTCATGGCATCATTCACCAAAAAACCTGTGTGTATACTCCTCAACAGAATGGTGTTGTTGAGAGGAAACACCAACACCTCTTGAATGTTGCTAGAGCACTTCTTTTTCAAGCTGGTTTACCTATTGCTTTTTGGGGGGATGCCATCTTGACTGCAGCATACATTATCAATAGAATTCCTACACCCCTCCTTTCGAATCAATCTCCTTATGAAAGGCTCTTTTCCTCACCACCCTCATATGCTCATCTTCGAGTTTTTGGCTGCTTAAGTTATGCTAGCACTCCTAAGCACCACAGGACCAAGTTTGAACCTCGAGCCAAACCTTGCATATTCCTAGGATATCCTGCAAACATCAAGGGTTACAAGCTTTATGACATAGAAACTCACTCCACCTTTATTTCTAGGAATGTGATCTTTCATGAAACTGTTTTCCCATTCCACTCTTCAACCTCCACACCCTTCTCTCATTCATCTTCAGACATTCACTCTTCCTTCCCTAATAATCTGGTTTTGCCCCCTCCACCACCAGATAGCTATTTCTCACCTCCTCTTGATGATCTGCAAACTACCCCATTAAATTCTTCTCCCCAATCTCATCTTGAAACACCTCCTCTTGAGCCACCTTTGCCTTCTCCCTCCTTTGATCCACCTCCTCTTTCACTTGATGAGCCCCAAGTCACCTCAACTCCTGATCCACCTCCTCGAAGATCCACACGAGATAGGCATCAACCTACCTATCTCCAGCAATATCATTGTCAGATAGCAGAATCCCTACCTCTCACTCCATCCTCTTCATCCTCCACATCTCATCCACTCAATCACCACCTCACATACAAGCACCTCTCCCCATCTCACCAATCCTTCTCTGTTTCCCTCTCTCTATTTTCTGAACCTCACTCCTATAGTGAAGCTGTGAAATTTAAACATTGGCAAGATGCAATGAAAGCTGAACTTAGTGCCTTGGAGGAAAACAACACTTGGACTATTACCTCTCTCCCTCCCAACAAAACTGCCATTGGTTGTAAATATGTCTACAAAGTAAAGCTTAAATCTGACGGTTCTTTTGAAAGACACAAAGCTAGACTTGTGGCCAAGGGGTATACTCAAAGAGAAGGTTTTGATTTCCAAGAAACATTTAGTCCAGTGGCAAAACTCACCACAGTTCGTGTCTTCCTTGCATTAGCATCCATTCACAACTGGTACTTATCCCAAATGGATGTTCATAATGCCTTCTTACATGGAGACCTCCATGAGGAAATTTATATGGAAATCCCACCAGGTTACAACCTTCACCGAGAGCAGATTGAGGGGGAGACATTAGTATGCAAACTGAATAAGTCCCTCTATGGACTTAAACAAGCATCAAGGCAATGGTTCTCAAAGTTTTCCAACTCACTTACTTCTATTGGATTTCAGCAATCCAAGTCTGACTATTCTTTATTTACTAAAGTTAGTCAAAAGGGGTTCACAGCTCTACTAGTGTATGTGGATGATATCATAGTGGGAGGTGATTCTCAAGAGGAAATTAATTCACTCAAAACTTATCTTCACAGCAAGTTCAAGCTCAAAGACCTTGGACCCCTCAAATATTTCTTAGGATTAGAGGTTGCAAAGTCATCTTCTGGAATCAATATTTGCCAAAGGAAGTACACTCTCGAAATATTGGAAGATGCAGGTTTACTTGGCACTAAAGCTGTCTCCACGCCTATTGAATTGAACCACAAGTTGAGCCACATCACTAATGAGATTCTGCAAGACCCCACAGCCTACAGAAGGCTCATTGGAAGACTCATTTATTTAACAATTACCAGGCCAGACATCACTTATGCTGTGAATGTTCTAAGTCAGTTTATGGACAAGCCTTCACAAACTCATATGCATTCAGCCTATAGGGTTCTCAGATATCTCAAAGGGTCCATAGGCCAGGGCATCTTCTTATCATCAAGATCACCTCTGCACTTAAAAGCATATAGTGACTCTGATTGGGCTGCTTGCCCCGAAACTAGGAGATCTGTCACAGGCTTTTGTGTGTTCATTGGAGACTCATTGGTGAGTTGGAAATCAAAGAAGCAAGTGACTGTCTCTAGGTCATCAGCTGAGGCAGAATACCGAGCATTGGCTACAACAAGTTGTGAGATTGTGTGGCTTCTTGGTCTGTTAAAAGAATTTAACATCAACCATGAACAATCTGCTCTCTTGTTCTGTGATAACCAAGCAGCCATTCACATCACAAAGAATCCTATCTTCCATGAAAGAACTAAACACATAGAGTTGGATTGTCACTTTGTTCGAGAAAAGGTTCTAGCTGGAATGATCACTCCTGTCCATATTGCCTCAAGGTTCCAATTAGCAGATATATTCACTAAGGCTTTATCATCTTCTGTTTTCTATTTTTTATTGTCCAAGATGGGAATCCTAAACATCTATGCCCATCTTGAGGGGGAGTCTCACGAAATAAAACATGAAGAGAATGATAGATGCAAGCAAGAAAGACAAGAGGACATTGAGCAACAAAGCTGCAACACACGATGGAACATGTGCAGCAACAAAAGCAAACATGAAGTACTCTGCAATGACCAAGAAATGCATGCTGCAGGAAAAGTTGAAATAAAGCACACTGCAGAAAAGAGAAGTGAAAAGCAACAGCAAAAGGAAGAAGAAAAGCAAACAGAAAAAGGAGGAGAGTGTTGTCACAGAAAAGCAAGAGATCATGTGTGAAATACATGGCAGCACACAAATGTCAGGAAATCAAGAGGACTGCCTAAGCCATGTTGTTGCAGTAGATTACTTGTAACTAAGTAGAAGATTAAAATTAATATTTAGAACTTTTTCCTTCTGTTTTTATAATGTATAAATAGCAGTAGTTTCTGTATTATCAATTAAGAAGAATGAGAAGGAAACCTTACTCTTAACTGGTTATGCATTTCGAATTATTGTTCATGTTTTAACAGAACTGGTTCGCTCCTTCTTCATCTTGCCGGAAAGTGAAGCTCCAAGGTGCTGGATCATCAGAACTTTTCCATGAAGTCAATATTAAATTCTCATCCATTTTCATCCCTGGGAGAAATGTTTCGCATGGGTAGTCAAAACTCTGCCAGAGAATCTCGAAGTGATTTTCTTGTTCTTCAGGGCTCACAACCAGGTTCCCAATATCCATTAGCTTTGCTATTCGGTACATAGACGATGAAGTTTCGAGGTTTGTCGACCAGTAAGGCTTCCCACTTCCATCTAACACCTTGAGATTTCCATCTTCTGCAATGGCGAAAACACCATCATTGCTTGAAAGCGGGTTGTCTCAATTGGCAACCCACACAACAGTTCGGGGATTCGAACCGTACCAACATATTTCTTATTAAAGTTGATGTAATTTGCATAATTACTGCTATGCATGTTTTGTCTAATGATTTGCTATATTTAGCTTGTTATATTTAATTTACATGTATCGGGACTCATATTCTCATTTAATGCATTGTGTGTATCTGCGTGATTAAATAGTTTGTAACCAAGAAGTTTAATGGACAAGGAATTTACAGAATCAGTCCTACAAATTAGAGGATTGAGTTTACCCTTCATTTTTCTCTATTTTTGCTCTTCATTTAGATTTTAACTCCAACAATTGGAATCAGAGCTTGTTCGATCTGAAAGAGGGCGATATGGCAGCACCTAGTTCTTCTCCTACTGTTCCAATATTCAATGGAGAAAACTATGACTATTGGAGTATCAAAATGAAGACTCTCTTCATGTCACTTGATCTTTGGGATGTGGTAGAAAATTGGGTCACTGTTACTGCAGAAGGAACCTTCGAAACAAACCAAAACAAGAAAGACAAACAAAGAGACGCTAAAGCTTTGTTTACTCTACAGCAAGCTGTCAGTGAAGCTATCTTTCCAAGATTGATGAGGGCCACGACTTCAAAGCAAGCCTGGGAGATCCTGCAAGAAAAGTTTCAAGGAAATCTCAAGTTAAAACCATTAAGCTTCAAGGCTTAACAAGAGAACTCGAGAATCTGAAAATGTAAAAGACTATTGTTCTAGGCTTATTGAGATCATAAATCAGATGGGAGCTTATGGAGAAGAAATAACAGATGCAAGAATAGCTCAAAAAATTCTTATTAGTCTCACAGAGAAATATGACCATATGGTTGCTGCTATTGAAGAGACTAGAGACCTTTCTACTCTTTTTGTTACTGAATTAATGGGATCCTTATATGGCCATGAACAATGAATTGATAGAAGAGGTGAAGGTTCTCTAGAGACTGCATTTCAGTCTAAGGTTAACTTAAAAAATCAGAAACCAAGAGATTTAAAAAAAAAGTAGAAAACTGGAACAAAAGGAGGAGAAAGTTCTCAAAGAAAAGGAAACTTGAAAGGAGATTTTCCTCCTTGTAGTATTTGTAAAAAGAGCAATCACTTTGAAAAGGATTGTTATCATCAATGGAAGCCTCAATGCACTAATTGCAAGAAGTTTGGCCATGTTGAAAAAGATTCCAGATTCAAGAATAAAAATCAGCAAGCCAACTACATAGAAGAAAAGGAGGGGCAATTGTTCTATGCATGTCAAGCCACTGTTGACTAGAAAAGTGAAGAATGGTTCCTTGATAGTGGCTGCAACAATCACATGACTCCAAATGAAGGTAGGTTTTCAAAGATTTATAGATCTGTCAAAGTTGAAGTGAAGCTTGGAAATGGTGATTTAGTAGAATCAAAAGGAAAAGGCACAATCACCTTGGAAACTAAGAAAGGAACCAGATTTATTAATGATGTTCTTTTAGTTCCAAGTCTTGATAAAAGTTTATTGAGTGTTGGTCAAATGATGCAAAATGAATACTCTTTACTGTTTGAGAAAGAAGTGTGTACAATTTTTGATTTAAAACATCATAAGCAGGTTGTGGCAAAAATTAAAATGGAAAATTGTAGGAATTTGCCCATACAATAGTATCAAAAAGCTATGGTTGCTACGCTTGATGATATAACTCTTTGGCATCGAAGGTTTGTTCACTATAACCTTAATGAGTTTTGAATCAAAAAAATATGATCAGTAGTCTGCCACTACTTGATTCTAATATGTCTGTATGTGAGGGTTGCATGTTAGGGAAGCAACACAGACAACATTTTCCTAAAGGTGAAGCATGGAGAGCTAAAAAGGTATTGGAACTTGTTCACACTGATGTGTGTGGTCCAATGAGAACTCATTCTCAGAGTCAAAACATGTGATTTATACTATTTATTGATGATTTCTCAAGAATGACATGGGTTTACTTCTTTAAAGAAAAGTCTGAACTTTTGGCATCTTTAAGAATTACAAACTCTTGGTTGAAAACCAAAGTGGCAGCAAGATGAAGACATTGAAGAGTGACAGAGGAACAAAATTCAACTCAAAGAAGTTTGAGGAGTTTTCTGAAGAAGAAGGGCTTGAACATCAGCTTACAGTTTCCTATACTCCTCAGTAGAATGGAGTTTTAGAAAGAAAGAATAGGATTGTGATGGAAATGGCAAGATCCATGATGCTTGAGAAAGGACTTCCAAAAAGATTTTGAGCAGAGGCTGTTAACACATCAGTCTATTTGATCAATAGATGTCCAACAAAGGTTGTGCCAAATCAAACTCCAATAGAAGCTTGGAATCGTCAAAAACCTACTGCAGGTCACTTAAAGATTTTTGAGTGTATGTGTTATATTCATGTACCACCACAGAAGAGGCACAAGCTTGAAGAGAAATCTAAAAAAATGGGTCTTTATGGGTTACAATTCTCAGTCCAAGGGATATAGAAACTATAATTTGGATTCAAAGCAACTTGTAACCATTCGAGATGTTGAATTCAATGAAAATGCTAGCTGGAATTGGGATGAAGAAAAGATAAATACTGAATCTGTTTCTATACCAGCAGTGTTGGAAACAATGCCATTAAATTCTGAAGATCAGAATGGAAGAAGAGAAGCAATAAAAGATGAAGAAAATGTTAGTCCAGTGGTATCACCAAGAGCTGAACCAGTATCACCTTCAATTGTAATGTCCTCACCTGAATCCCCACCAAGAAGGTTAAGACCTTTGGTTGAAATTTATGAATCATGGAACTTTGTTTCAGTTGAGCCTCAAAGTTTTGATGAAGCTGTGAAAGACAAAATATGGATTGATGTAATGGAGGAGGAGATTAGAATGATTGAAAAGAACAAAACATGGGAGTTGGTGGACTGTCCTGTCAAAAAAGACATTATTGGGGTTAAGTGGTTCTACAAAAGGAAGCTTAACTCTGATGGTTCTTTGAAGAAATGCAAGGCAAGACTTGTGGCTAAAGGCTATTCACAGCGGCCTAGTATTGACTATAATGAGACCTTTGCACCAGTTGCATGGTTGGACACCATTTGAACCATTTGTGCACTTGCAGGTCAAAACAATTGGAAGATTTTTCAACTTGATGTCAAATCAATCTTCTTGAATGGAGTTTTAGAAGAAGAAATATAAGTTGATCAGCCAAGGGCTTCATAAAAGAAGAAAGCAAAGTGCTTCGATTAAAGAAAACTTTATATGGGCTTAAACAAGCTCCAAGGGCTTGATATGGCAGAATTGACAGTTATTTCAATGAAAAAGAATTCAGCAAAAGTAAGAGTAAGCCTACACTCTATGTCAAAGCCAAAAGTGGAGGTATTTTGCTTGTCTCTCTATATGTTGATGATTTAATTTTTACTGGAAACAATATAGAGATGATGGAAGAATTCAAAAGAGATATGATGAGCACTTTTGAGAAGAGTGACTTGGGACTTATGCACTATTTTCTTGGAATGGAAGTTCATCAAGAAGGTGAAATTTTTATTTCACAGAAAAAGTATTCTAAAGTTATGTTGAAAAAGTTTCAAATGTTTGGATGCAAACCTGTGGTTACACCTCTTATTGCTAATGAGAAACTCAAAAAGGAAGATGGAGCAAAGAAGGTTGATGCAGGCACTTATAAAAGTCTAATTGGTAGTTTGTTGTATCTAACTACTACTCGACCAAATTTGATGTTTGCTTCTAGTTTGCTGTCCAGGTTTATGCAAAGTCCAAGTCAAATTCATCTTGGAGCAGCTAAGAGGGTTCTTAGATATGTGCAAGGAACCATGGACTTGGGAATTTGGTACAAGCCATGCTCACAGCCCAAGTTAATAGGTTTTACAGATAGTGATTGGGCATGATCACTTAATGACATGAGAAGCACCTCAAGCTTTTGTTTCAATCTAGGAACAGGAGTTTTTTCATGGGGTTCAAGGAAGCAACCAACAATTGCTCAATCAATAGCTGAAGCTGAGTATGTGGCTGTAGGGGCTGTTAGTCAAGCTATTTCGCTAAGGAAAATTCCGGAGAACATGGGTGAGAAACAACCAGGACCAGTTGATGTATTTTGTGACAACAAGTTAGCCATAGCTATAATGAAGAATCATGTTTATCATGGTAGAACAAAGCACATTTCAATCTAGTATTATTTTTTTAGGGAAGTTGAAGCAAACGGTGAAGTTAATCTGAAATACTGTACCAGTGAAGATCATATGGCTTATATATTTACTAAAGCACTTCCTATAGTCAAATTTCAATTTCTTCGAATGACGCTTGGTGTTTCTAAAAAATACATCAAGGATGAGTATTAAAGTTGATGTAATTTTCATAACTACTGTTATGCATGTTCTGTTTAATGATTTGCTATATTTAGCTTAATATAGTTAATTTACATGTATCGGGACTCATTCCCATTTAATGCCTTATGCGTATCTGTGTGATTAAATAGTCTGTAACCAAGAAGTTTAATGCACAAGGAATTTACAGAATCAATCCTACAGATTAGAGGATTGAGTTTACCCTTCATTTTTCTCTGTTTTTGCTCTTCATTTTCATTTTAACTCCAACACTTCTAGTGTCAGAGGTTTCACTAGGAGTAAAAAACCCGAGCTCAAATCTTTTTCCTGCTGAAATAAGAGTATCTTCTTGATCATCGCTTACCAATCTGCTAAATATTATGGTGTCCCTTGCGGCGCAAAATAAAATAAAGAAGAGCGAAGTAAAAATGAATACAAGAAGGAGATGGCCGTAGGCGGCATGTGTTCTACACACCCAGTAATGATAATGGTCTTTGATCTCCTTCTCCTTTTGCTTACGATTGAGATCAAATAAAAGTAGTTAGAATTGTCTACTTAACTAGGAAGCGTACAGTGGTAGCTAATCATGCAATTTCCACAGTTCTGTTCCCAAAATTCACATTTTGTTGGCTTTCTGAGAAACTGCTCACAGTTGTTCTCCACAAGGCTGCCCCCACAAATTAAGTTTATAAGCGCAAAAAGCAAAGTAATTATTATTGGGCAGACGGGGTTGAAATATGTTTGAAAAACTGGATGCATGGCTACTTCACAAGAACAGTGACGATATTGTCCAGACCAGCCGTAGTTAATTTATTGTTCTGCGTATTTGAAAGGGTTAAACAGCCCCGGCCCGGCTCAGAAAGAAATAGAAATGAAAATAATATCTATTCAGAGGTCAGTTTAACATATTGGCCTATATGCTTATTACCAGAACAAAAAAATGAAAAACGCAACGCTATCTAGAATTTAAAGTTTTAAATACAAAGAAGTTAAGCAAATGAAGAAAAATAAATTAACTCAGGGGAAGCATGTGCAGATAAAAGTGGAGAAAAATATATTTAGCAGTAGCAGAAAGAAGAAAACTGGGCCAAATATGACCACCAGTTAACCTTTTGAAGTCATACAGTGCCCCAATTCTCAGCTTATGTCCTTACTAATCACTGTTAAGTTATAAAATAAATAATAAAATCTACATCTTCCTATCAGGTTAAGCTTTTGGGAGGACAAGTGGTGTTTTCACATGGTATCAAAGCAGAGATTCTGAGTTCGAACCCTGACTCTACATTCTATCACATTTAATTAAATATTCCACATGTTGGGCCACTCATTTAGGATGAGTCTGGCCCATCCGTGAGAGAGAGTGTTAAGATATAAAATAAATAATGAAATATACATCTTCCTATCAACTTAAACTTTTAGGACAAATGGTGATTTCACAATCACTCATTCACTAGGATAAAAGACATGTTTTATTAGTGCAATAAATCCAAATCTAGATGAACTTTAATACAACCATATCCTCCTTGAATGTTTGAATTAACAGAGGAGTTTAAATTGTTCAATCGCTCCAAGCAAACATATAAAGGTTGTAGCTTTTAAAGAGTAATAATGTATAATAAAGCACCATAATAATAAAAATAATAATAATAATAATTAGCACTTAACAGGGTAATTTACTAGACTAAGTTGAATTATTGGAAAGCAAATCGGCCAGGGAGGTCAAGATTGTTGTCGGATTTTGTTAGCTTTTGTTGTGGCCACCCACTGGTTTTGATCGTTTCCTCTCTTTTTTTCCACCTCTTTCTGTCACGTGGGAAAGAATTCAAGATGCGATTACGCGGGTTTCCATTCATAAAACATAACCTACCACTTATTGTCTGAATTCTCTAAATGTTCAGATTAAACAAGTGTTTAGAAAGGGTAATATGGTAGTGGATTATTTGGCTAAACATGGTGCTGCAGGTAGTTCTATGGATTTTATTGGAGAAGAGGTTAGTCCGGAGAGGCTTAGGGGGCTTTTACGTATGGATAGATTGGGTATCCCATACATTAGATGTTAGTTTCTTGTGTGTTAAGGATAAGAATAATATTCAAATGAAGCTCAAACCAGTAAGCTGCGAATTTAACTCCAACAACGTCAAACCAGTGAGCTGCGTCTCCGAGTCTATCTCCAACGGCTCTATCTTATAATTATATTTGAATATTTGTAATCTATGGTTGAAATTGTCTATCCCTTGATCTTCTCTTGTAAAACAAACTTAGATTCATTAAGATTGTTTCTCATCCGAATGTAACTACTATGCATATAAATATACAAACTCATACTCTGTTTTGAGTATGTAATTCCAGAACCATTTTGGTTTCTTTCATGGTATCAGAGAATTTTAATTAAGCTCACGCTTTTCTCGATCATATGGCTACTGCTTCCGCTAACTTTCATCTTCCAGCACAAGTTATTTCCATCAAACTTGATGGTACTAATTTTCTTGTCTGGAGTGCTCAATTACTTCCACTTTTTCGAAGTTATGGCTTGATGGGGATTGTTGATGGTTCTGATCTCTGCCCTCCTCAATATACTAGTGATGAGCTTCGCATCCAAGGCGTTCTTAACTCTGCCTATGTGGTTTGGCAGTATAAAGATCAAACTTTGCTTGGTTGGATTGTCTCATCTCTATCTCCTTCAATTGTTTCTACCATTTATGGTCTGGAAACATCTCGGCTTGCGTGGCAGGCCCTTCACTCACGTTTTGCTGCACCTTCCAACTCTCGAATTTCCCTCATTAAGAGAAAACTCCAATCTCTTCAGCAAGGCACCATGTCGTGCCAAAGTTTTTTGGACGAAGTTAAGTCCCTCTCGGATGAATTATCAGCGGTTGGCAAACCTGTTGAGGATTCTGATTTGATCTTTTCCGTGCTCAATGGACTCAACTCGTCCTTTCATTCTTTTGTCACTACATACATGATGCTTGCCAAAGAGAAATCGATGCCTTTTACTGACTTTCATGCAGAGCTCCTTAACTATGATCTCATGCAGAAATTTCAAAATCAAACTATTCAACCTGAGACTGGTTCCTATGCTCTCTACTCCAACAAATTTGGTTCTAAACTAGGAGCACGCAACAACAACAACAACCGATCTCATTCTTCAGGTATATCCAAATCTCCTGGCTCAGCTTCAATTTAACCTCTACCTCACATGCCACCCTCCTCATCTACAACTGCAACTGTGTCCAACGGTTCTCAGGCTCGATCACCTTGCCAAATCTGCAAAAGAGAAAATCACCAAGCATTAGATTGCTTCAACCGAATGAACTATGCTTTTCAAGGGAGGCATCCTCCTACGGAGTTTGCTGCTATGGTTGCTGAGGCTAATACTACCTACCTTAATCAAAATCAGTGGTACGCCGATAGTGGAGCAAACATTCATGTTACCTCTGAGGTGGCTAATTTGGCAACTTCTCAATCTTATGAAGGCAATGATTCTGTGGGCGTAGGTAATGGGGCAGGTTTGATAATCTCACGTACTGGCAATACTACCATTAAAACTCCTTCTTCTACTCTTGCTTTAAATGATGTTGCTTATTGTCCTCAAGCTTCTGCTCACCTTATTTCCATCAATAAATTTTGTAAAGATAACAATGTGCTATTTGAACTTACTAGTTCCAATTACTCTGTGAAGGATCTCAAGACGGGGGACACGCTAATGATGGGGCCTAGTGTTAGAGGATTGTACCCGATCAATCTTCATCAACTATCATCATCTAAATTTCAAGCCTTCACCATGACTGTTGGGGTCAAAGCTTCCACCGCCACTTGGCACTGTCGATTGGGACTCCTTTGTCGACTACTTTGCATAATGTTCTTAATAAATATTCTCTACCTGTTAGTGATTCATTCAATAAAAAGTCTGTTTGCGTATCATGTCAACTAGGTAAATCTAAGCAGTTGCCATTCTCAGATTCCTCAAGAGAATCAACTGCTCCTCTAGAGTTAATTCATTCCGATGTATGGTCCACTTCCACTCCTTCTCTAAGTGGTTGTCTCTACTATGTCATCTTCATCGATGATTTACACGCTTTTCTTGGTTGTATCCCATTTCTAATAAATCTGATGTTTATGCTACTTTTGTCAAATTCAAACTCTTAGTGGAAAAACAATTTAATTATCCCATTAAGCAATTACAAAGTGACAATGGTGGTGAATATTGTTCCAATATTTTCAAACAATTTCTGAGTAATAGTGGGATTTTTCATAGGCTCTCTTGTCCACATACCTCGCAACAAAATGGCCTTGCCGAGCAGAAACATCGACATATAGTTGAAATGGGACTTACTCTCCTTGCGCAATCTGGACTACCTAAGAAATTTTGGGTCGATGCTTTCTTAACTTCCATATTTATCATCAATCGGTTGCCTACGAAAGTTCTCAACTCTGTCTCACCCTTTCAATGCCTATTTCACCGTCCTTCGGATATTAGTTATTTTCGTCCCTTCGGTTGTCAGTGCTTTCCATGTCTTAGACCTTACGTGCCTCATAAACTTTCTTACCGTAGCACACCATGCATTTTCATTGGGTATTGCTCAAATCAGAAGGCGTTTCGGTGCTATGATCCATCCTCCCAACGTGTTTATATTTCCAGAAATGTGATCTTTGATGAAGCTCTATTTCCTGCTCGTGTACAATCCTCTCTCACGGACTCTGGCAGCAGCATTCCCTCGTCAGGTACTTCTCCATCCTTACCTTCTTCTCCTCCATCCCACATTTTACAATTGTCTTCTAATTTTCCTTTAGACCTACCACCTCAAACTACCTCCACACTTCCCACTGAAAATGATGTTTCTATCTCTTCTGAAACTCTGCCAGACACTGATCCTCCCAATTCTCTATCTCCTCCTAACACCCTTGAGTTCATATCTACTGCACCTACCAGTTCAATTCCTCCCTCTCATATTGTCACTAGATCACAAACTGGAAGTCTCAAACCTCGTACATATCCTGACTTTCATACCTTTTATTCAACACGTCACCCTCTTCAAGCTTTGCATGCAGGTTTGATTCTTTCCGAGCCCCGTACCTATGCTCAAGCAGCAGCTATACCAGATTGGCATGCAGCCATGGAGAGTGAATTTCAAGCATTAATTAAGAATGCAACCTGGACTTTGTGTCCTCGTCCCCTTGGAAAGAATATTGTTCCAAGTAAGTGGGTTTTTAAATCTAAACGCCGGCCTGATGGGAGTATTGAGAGACTCAAAGCACGGCTAGTTGCAGTTGGTTATCTCCAGCATAGTGGCATTAATTTTCATGACACATTCAGCCCAGTTATTAAACCATCCACAGTTCGCATGGTACTTGCACTTGCTGTCTCTTTTAATTGGGATATACGGCAACTTGATGTATCTAACGCATTCCTTCATGGAATTTTGGAGGAGGAAGTCTATATGGCTCAACCAAGAGGTTTTGAGGATCCTGCTACACCACATTTTGTGTGCAAATTGCATAAATCTATATACGGGTTGAAATAAGCCCCGGGCTTGGTTTAATAGGTTATCTACTGCTCTTTTATCTCTCGGTTTTGTAAGCTCTCAAGTTGATCCATCTTTGTTCACTTATCACCGTGAATCTACACATGTGTTCCTACTGGTATACTGGACGACATTCTAGTAACATCTAATGATCGATCTTTTATTGATGAGCTGATATCTAATCTTCAGCTTGACTTTGCTATGAAGGATCTTGGTCAGTTATCATATTTCTTGGGTATTGAAGCTACCCGTGATGCTTCTGGTTTACATCTTCGGCAAACAAGATACATCATTGATCTATTGGAACGTGTTAAACTTGTTGGCATATGTCCCTATCGTGCCCCATGTGTTTCGGGTACTAAGCTATCCAAATTTGATGGAGATCTCTTGCAGAACCCTTCAGAATATCGCCAGACAGTTGGAGCTTTACAATATGTGACTCTTACTCGCCCAGACATCGCATACTCTGTGAATCAACTTTGCCAACATATGCAAGCACCGACTACAATTCATTGGACAGCAACCAAACGAGTCCTACATTATCTGAAAAATACTATGGACTTTGGCCTCTTTTACAAACCCGGTTCCTTCTCCATCAATGCATACTGTGACTCGAATTGGGCAGGAGATCCTGATGACCGACGTTCAACATGTGGCTATGGAGTGTTTGTTGGTACCAATCTCATTTCATGGTCGGCAAAGAAACAACCAGTTGTCTCTAAATCTAGTACAGAAGTCGAATACAGATGCATGGCACTAGTTACAGCTGAAGTATATTGGTTACGCATGTTATTGTGTGAACTGAAAGTTGCTCTTAATTCTCCTCCTGTGATCTGGTGTGATAACATCAGTGCTCTTGCACTTGCCTCAAATCCTATTTTTCATGCACGTTCTAAGCATATTGAAGTGGATTATCACTTTGTTCGTGAAAAAGTAGCACACCACGACATTATTCTGGAACATCTTTCATCGTCGATTCAACCTGCAGACATTTTCACCAAAGGGCATACAGCTGATAGATTTTGTTTTCTTCGTGACAAACTGGCCATCTCCGATCTTCCCGCCAATTTGCGGGGGAATGTTAAGGATAAGAATAATATTCAAATGAAGCTCAAACCAGTAAGCTGCGAATTTAACTCCAACAACGTCAAACCAGTGAGCTGCGTCTCCGAGTCTATCTCCAACGGCTCTATCTTATAATTATATTTGAATATTTGTAATCTATGGTTGAAACTGTCTATCCCTTGATCTTCTCTTGTGAAACAAACTTAGATTCATTAAGATTGTTTCTCATCCGAATGTAACTACTATGCATATAAATATACAAACTCATACTCTGTTTTGAGTATGTAATTCCAGAACCATTTTGGTTTCTTTCATTGTGGGTTTTTTTTTTTTTTTGAGTCTTTTTTATGTAACTATAGTTATTCCTCCCTGAATAAGGGTTTATTTTAATAAATGGAGGTAGTGCATTCCTTTCTTTAAAAAAAAAAAAAAAAATCTCCCTTCTTATGACTGAAAACAGTACAACAATCTTCAGCTTCAGTCTGCACTAGCAGCCTAGCAAATCCATCTTGTAGTAATACTTATGCATCGTAGATTCTTGATTAGTCAGGAGGGAGACAGACGTCAACCCACGAGAAGTGTAGAAAGGGGTATAAAAACAGCAAAGGACATTAACCCAGCTAGGGACACAGATATTCTCAATCTAGTCCAGTTGGAGTACCTATGAACTATTCCTCAAGAGGTTTATGTGATTGTGACCACAAACGAGGAAGTAATTTAAGAAGGTTTTATACAGAGCATTGGTGAAGGTTTAATTAAAAAAAAAAGATTCAACCAAACGAGTGAGTGAAATGATAAATTATGTAAGTCAAGGAGAAACTCGTTTGCACACCACACCCTGCAAAATCCCTTTGTTTCAAAAACTACAGTCCAGAACTTGTCAAATAAAGGTTTGGATCAATCAAATTCGACGCACAACCGAGCACAACTTGGGATGATGAGCCTTGAAGACTTCATTTTTTCCTGCAACTATAGTGCGACCTAAACAGAGCTCCTCCAAACTGTACGGTACTACATTTCCAGCACAATTTTAGGTAAAACCAAAGTTGAGCGGTATACAAGCAGCAGAACAGCAGAGGAATACACAATGCTTCAGACTACAATTTTAAACAAATCAAGCAACAATAAGTGCAGTACAAAGCTAACTAATCACAGAGAAAGCTTCAGGGTGCTTCACATCCAACACAATCTGGGAATCAGACATTATTTTGTTTCTCCTAGACTAATAGTTATTTCTGTATGTGTCTAGTCTACTAGAAGAACTAGCTGTACTAGAAAGGTCTCTCCTTGGAGTTGGAAGAAAAGCTGGTTTTTTCGGAGTTGGAACTGTCGCAGTTTCACTGTCAAGCATGGTAACAACATTGGACATGGTGGGACGGTCATTTGGGTCTTCTTGTACGCATAAGAGTGCAGTGTTAGCACACTTCACGAACTGGTCAGCATTGCAAACTTCATGCAGTGTCTGGTCCATTAAATCCAACACCATGTTTCCTACCCACAATCTCCATGCCTGAGACATTTGTTCAATAAGTTGGTACGAAGTATAAATTCAGTAATAATAATCATAATAATAATAATATATGAAAATTAAACATGCTTACATATCCTATAAGGCTCATGGCTTGTTGTGACTGATAAAATCGTGTGTTCTTCTTTCCACTTATAATCTCAAGGAGAACAACGCCAAAACTATAAACATCAGATTTGAATGAGAATTGTCCATCTAACGCATACTCTGGAGACACATAGCCGCTGCATTACAATGATTATCAGTGCATGGATAAAGTTGGCACTTGTATGCCTTTTGTCTAACCGGAGTTACGAGATTGAAAATTGTGATACAGTAGAGAGAGATCAGCTTCCATTAAGTATACTGTCTAGGAGAAACTTACTAAGTTCCAACTACTTGGGTCGTGCTGTCCCCAGTTTCTTTGCCTCCAACAATCCTCGCCAAGCCAAAGTCAGATATTTTGGGGTTCATCTCCTCATCTAGAAGAATGTTGCTAGTTTTCAGATCTCTATGGATAATCCTTAATCTAGAATCTTGGTGAAGATAAAGAAGTCCCCGAGCTATTCCCAAGATGATGTTGAATCGAATCTTCCAATCCAAAAGCACGCTTAGCTTTTGATCTTCATGTTTTCCATTATGCATTGAAGATAACAATTTCAGCAACAGTAACAAGTCAGCTTTACTCAAGGCAAGATTCAGTTTATCAAGCAGACAAGCACTGGAGAAAATCAGCAATTCGGTTTAGAAACTAACCAAATATAAATGAGTCTAAGCTTTTGTTCGGCATGTACTCGTAGAGCAAAATCTTTTCATCTCCTTTTATGCAATAACCTCGAAGTCTAACAAGATTTCTATGTTGAACTTTGGCAATCAACACGACCTCATTTTTGAATTCCCGTAAGCCCTGTCCAGAGACACTTGAGAGCCTCTTTACAGCAATTTCTTGACCTCCTGGAAATGTGCCCTGGTACCAAGTTACCATACCCAGAATGTTACCACTTAACTAGTATTCAGGAACATGAAATCAGAAATATAAATCAATGTTTCTGAAATTACCTTATAAACAGGCCCATAGCCCCCCTGTCCAAGTTTGTTTTCATCTGAGAAGCTGTCTGTAGCAGCTAGTATGCTTTCCATGTCAAAAAAGGGGACATCTATGCCTTCATCTTCTTCTTTGATCTCACCCGAGTCAATCAAATCTTTGACATGTCTCTCACTGTGTAATGTGTGAAGTGCTCGGTTTCTTCTATTACTTTCTCTGTTTGCTGTGTTCCGAAGACAATCATGCTTATTAGTTAAACTACATAAAAGAACTAACTGGTTTTATTTTCATTTAAATGGACAGAACTAGAGATTTCCAATAGCACAAATCAGTTACCTTGTGTCTTGGAAATCTTTTTTCTCCATATATATATGCCTATAATGATACATGTGAGAGCAATCACACATGCTAAAGTTGACACAACAATCAGAAGCAATTTCACCTTGCTTTCTGAAGGCTCTCCCGAAGGCTTAGGAGAAGCACCTTGTACAGGAGGAGAATCACTTTCTACATGGAAGAAAGAAGAAATTAGTGTCACTTCAATATGTATAGCAGAAAATAACTTGCCATGAGAGTGAACAAGTTCAAATGGAAAAATCAGAGGATATGTCAAATTCAACAGTATTTTTATTGCATAATTCATTGTTAGTGCAAGGTATTCATGATATTGCTGAAAAGTATTTTAAAAATTATAGGGAACATCCCAATTTCTAAGGTAAAACTAGATGTGATAGTACATAAAGAAAAAGAAAAGCTTTTGGAAAGCAGGATAAAACATCAGTTGAGCAGTGAACTATTCTCCCAACACTGCTGTAGCCAGCGCAATGGAGCAGGTTATGCGTCTAATTATCATGATTGATTAAAACAATAAAATGATTTGAGTAGGACAGTTCCCCCGTTGCAAATTTGCTGTACCATCACAATGATCTTATTCTATTTTCACTAGCAGAGCAACAATACTCTGTAAGATGCATATAAGATAGTGTCCTAACTAACCTTTGGTACAATTTAGATTTGAACCATCCCATTGGAAGTTTTGGTTGCAAAGGCACCTCTTTCCATTGCAAGTTGATTGTGGCCAATCCTTGCAGTCTGCCAATGAAGAACAGGATGGTTCCCCTGGTGGCCCCCAACTAATCTCCACTTCATCTTCAACTTCCAAACCCGAACCATCATCGCTCATATTAAATGGCAATAACGGATTGAGCTGCAGATATCGTCTTGGATTTTTATCATTAGGACGGATGAAAAAGTTTCGCGTACTTGGATTGATACTAGTTACACGATAGTTGCCGCTGGGAGCGTTGAAGCTGACCTGGCCAGAGGACATGTTGCAGTAAAAACTGAAGTACGTTGTGTCACCACAACTTAGACTGGTGCTCAGTGGATAGGGGATCATGTTTGTGCCACAAGGCTCACATTTCCTTGCAGTCGTTTCTGCAGATGTATGGAGCATGAAATAGTAATTATACACTGAAAAATGAACTTTAGCCCACCTAGTGTTATAAACATGTCTAGATTATTATAGGTAGCAAGCTGCTTGAAATATAACTACTTGTGTAAACACACTGGCAGCCCAAGGGGAACAGGTGATTATGAGCAAACGAGGTCAAGTTTCAAAAATTTACATCGAACTATGGATTTCGAGGGTAACTTAATGTCATAATCAAGCATAAAATAGAGACTAGTGCCATACATTTAAAAAATAAAATAAATAAAAAAATCTTTCCTAAGGATGAATTAAAAAAATATATAACTTTACTAACAAGTAAAATTAAAAATTAAAAAAAAAATCAAATACAAAAAAGTAGAAGATGGTGTAGTAGCAGGTAGTAACCCTGTCATTATTCTTCCAAAATATCCTTTGCCACAGCAGCCAAATCAGGTTATTCCAGCATATTCAAATATGTGAAAGGAGTACCTATATCAGATTCAGCTACGCGGACGAAGAGGTCACGACCATCTGTGTACTCCTCTTGAAGATTACGCACTTCCTCCGTCCAAATTGAGCAGTTAATAGGATCGATTCGGCCTTTCATGCCTCCATTATATGTATATGAGTAAGCCTGGCACCGGGAGCTGACAAGGCACAACTGTTTGCATTTGTATTCATCTTCTACCAACTCCGTTTTATCTGGGTCGGTCACTTTCATCATCTTTAAGCTCAAGAACTTGTCTGTGTCTCTGAGTGCTGTCGAGATTCCGGTACACCCGCCAGAAAAATCTTTAGCTTTCCAATCCTCCGGACTACTAGGCTTGAACCCCGGCAAACATTTGCATACTAACCTATTGTTAATATTGCAGCTGCCAAATTTTCCGCATGCATCGTAAATGCTACACTGGTTTTCCGGTACCCACAACATCAAAGACCGAGAATACCAGTACTGTAACTGCCCTGAGTAATTCATCACCAACCTTGATTCTTGGATCCAGCGGTCATAGTAGTTGGAATATGATAGTAACTTAGCTATGGCATCAGGCATCTCATCCGAACCGAGGAACTCACTTTTACTTACCCAGTATTCATCCGAATTTTTTGAAACGACATACCGATCCCTTTCTTGTAGCTTAAACTTGAAAATCCCAGTTCCCGGGTTATCCCTTCCTATCCACGAAGCCAACTCTAGGTCTTCCACCATGTTCATACCTGGAAGAAACGTATCAGTTGGATATTTGAAGCTCTCCCACAGATAAGCCACGCTGCTATTAACAACATGATCGGTTAAGACCAGGTTTCCAGAATCCATGAGTTTCACATCCCGATTTTTAGAGGGGGTTCTACGGATAGTAGTAGTAGACCAGTAAACATTCCCAGTGCCATTGGTGTCCGATACCCTGAGGTTTCCATCTTCGTCAGTTCCAAAAACCCCAGTGGAACCCTTCGGTATCGGGTTGTCACGGTTGGCAACCCACACAACAGTTTGATTTGGCCAACTGTGATACCATATCCCGACGAACCTCATGCCGCTAGAGTTTCCCATAGGGGTAAAGAATCCCAGTTCAAACTTCCCTCCAGCGGAGATAAGTTTATTTTTTCACATCATTTTTTTAACACTTTTAAATATTTTTAAAAAAATTAAAAAATTTGCAATATTATTAAAAAATATTTTCTTAACCACTAAGTAAAAAAAAAACTAAAAAAAAATTCAAACTACAAACACTTGGTGCCAGTTTAGTTGTCTTGTATTTTTTTTTTTTATACAAACTGTCTTGTTTTACCTTTGACTTATAAATAAACCAAGATTTATTAAAATATAACCCTTTCATTAACTGTCTTGTTTTATAAATAAACCAATTGGATTAAAACAAAAAGCCATTAACTAATCACCCGAAAACAATAAACTGCATGGAAACATTATACTAAGGGCAAAATGGTAATAGTAAACCTCATGTATTAGGTTAACCAAGATATAAATAGAGGAAAAAAAAAAAGGCAGACCTAAGTGAGCGGTAGAGTTGGGCTTGCGGTGGAGATGCCTTCGAGGTACGCTTGAAGCAGCTGAAGAGGAGGCTTGGGCTTGTGGTGGAGATGCCGTCGAGCTGAACAGTTGAGAACGAGAGAGTGATGAGCGAGAGAGAGTGATGAACGAGAGAGAGCTCGGCATGAGAGAAAGAAAACATACCGATCGGTCTGGGATGGCTTGGGTTGTCCGAAGATGATCTCAATGTAGGTGTTAATGGGGTGGAGGAGCTGATGGCTTGTGGAGTAGTCGTGCCAAACGGAAGGTTGAGACAACAAGCTGCTCTGTTTTTGAGAACCAAAACAGAGGTGCTTCGGTGAAGAGTAAGGCAGTGTTTCGGCGATGGACGGTTGTGGAGTACGGGTCAACGAGCAACGGCAGACGATATACGTGCGGTGGACCTGGTGTGAGAAAACTGCTGGGTGTGGAGGAAACGACTGTTGGCTATGGTGAGTGTTGGTCGTGCGAGGAGGAGAAGGCTGAAGTTGTTCCTTTATGGTGCGCACGGTTCAGTTGCAACGTCTTCACAGAGGAGGAACAAAGGGTCAAACGGTTGGATGCCGTGCGTTTGAGAGGGCTTGAAGTGCGTCGGGTGGAGTCACAATGGAGGTGGCGTCGGTTTTACGTGGAGATGGAGGATGGGTAGTTTTCACACAAGGGCTGTCGTGGCTGGGACGTGAACCGTGGGTGGTTCTCTAGCTAGGACGTGAGCCGTGCGTGGTTCTGATCTAGCTGGACAGGTTCGTAGCAGTGCATCCGAGGAGAAGAACTTTGTGTTTTAATCATAAAGGAAAATCATTGTGGGAGCTGCATGTGAAAACTGCATGTGGGAATCACTGTGGGAACTGTGGGAGCTGCAATGCATCCGAGGACAGTCACTATGGGAGCTGGGAAATTACTGTGCATGTGGGAGCTTTACGATATAATTAACCCAAAGAGAAAAAATAACTGGGTGGGAAGCTGGGTGGTCCAATATGAAATGATTAAAAGGGATACACAGACAAATAATAAAAAGATTTTTTAAAAAAATAATTAAAACGAATGATTCTGGTCAAAGAATTTTAAAAAGCAAATGATTAAAAAGATAAAGAAATAAATAATAAAAGATATCGTTATTTTAATTAATGGTGGCGTTTAAATAAATGCCACCAATTTATATTATACGCCGGCACCGTATTAGTCGCGGCGCTTAGATAAACGCCGTTAATATATTTAATGTGTCGCCAACGTACTATTAGCGGCATTTATAAAAATGCTGGCAACGTACTAGCAGCGACGTTTATTATAACGCCGCTATTATATGTAATGAGATGCCAACGAATTAATAGCGGCGTTTCGATAAACGCCGTTAATATATTTAATGTGTTGCCAACGTACTATTAGCGGCGTTTCTAAAAATGCCGGTAGCGTACATATAATAGCGACGTTTATTATAACGCCGCTATTATATGTAATGAGATGCCAACGAATTAATGGCGGCGTTTCGATAAACGCCGTTAAATTAGGAAAACTTGCAGCGTTTTAAGAAATGCCGCTAATTTGTAGATAAACGCCGCTAATGATATTTTCAAGTACCGGCGTTTTGTCAAACGCCAGTATTGAAAAATAACGACCACCCAGTAGTGGCGGACGTTTACGCCGGTACAAAACCGCCACTAAACATGTAGCGGCGTTTTTAAGACAAGTGCCGGCGCTTATAGAACGCGGGTAAAAATTAATTTTTTTGTAGTGTGTTCCATTGTCTGTAATCTTCTCGCCGAGCTTCAAAATGTCTCTAGCCTCGGAATATGCAGTAGGGGAACACAAGAAGTACACGAACAAAAAGAAGAAGATGTAAGACAGCAATCGTTTAACATTTTTACGAAGAAAGTAGCTGGGAGTTGAAACTGGAATTCTCGTTGTGATTTTGAACATACTGAAGTTGCTTCTCATCCAGTTGACAAGGCTTCTGCCTAACAACGTTCTTTCTTTCCAACCAAGCAGCAAGCAATAATTGGACAATGTTTGGATGTCCGATTCATGAACTATATAATATATTATTTTTATTGATTTTATATGATTTACGTTAGTTTTATTTTATAATAAAAAAATAATTTTATAACTTAATGTACCACACTAAATCATATCAATTTGTTGATTTATTTTTATTAAATTTATTTATGAATAAAGTATTTCTATTTTTTTTTAAGTATTTAAATTAAAAATAATTTTAAAGTTATATCTATCATTTCTATTAATCTTGTACAAGAAACAACCCTATACTTTATTTTAATAACAAAATACAAAAGTTGTATATTTATCCATCTTATATATATATATATTCAATATTAATGCAAGAAACAAACTTCACGCAGGTCCCTCGATCGATCGAGGATGGGAAAAAGTTTCAGATTCATTTCCAATCGTGTCTTAGAATTGAAAATAGAAGAGAGATAGACGTGTCAAACGGGCTTCTACACTTTTTATTGCTCATTCAATGTTGTCCAAAATATTTTTATGGATGACAATAAATCTTGATATATCTATCTCTCACTTAAAGTTTTAAGTTGGTGTTCGAACTTGAGGTACCTTATCCCAACATTTGCAAATGACACCCATGATAGATATACATGAATGACTACTTAATCTGATAATTAAGGAAACTACAGTACTACAAATACAAAAATTAAAATGCTTGGAGTTTCAAAATAAGGGGTAATAGATCAAAATTACAGTCAACATTTAATTGTTAAAGGGGAAAAACATTACGCTGAGAGAGATGAAAAATAGCCCCTACTTTTCTCCATGAGTACCACAACATGAAGTGCTAGAAACTTGGATACGCCAGGAAAGAGAAATTAAACAAAGAGTCTTGAGAATCTTGTGTATCAAGTTATCAACGACCTTCTTCTAGGTTAACCGTTAACTCATTAAGGTCTCGTTTGTTTTCACAACTCCTCACAACTCATCTAATCATTATAATTTTATCAAATTTTCATACAAAATAAAATAAATAATTCAAATTTTTCAAATCTCAAAATAAAAATAATATCAAAAAATATATTCTAACAATATTTTATTCAATTTTTAACTTTAATTTCAATTTATCTCATCTCATTTACGAAAACAAATGAGGCTATAAATCTCTCTAGTTTACTATAAGAAAGAAGTTGTGCCAGAAAGGGATCTCCTTACGACATAGGCTGGTTGCAAGGAACAGAGGCCCTTTTTGATTGATTCATAATTTCATACAGAACAGAGGCTAAAGAAGGCCACAACACACAAAAATAGTGACAATAATGGAATCACGTAAAGCAATCTTTACACTTTTTGCATTGTTGGGTACACAAAGTTCGTTCTGTTTCCTTTTTCTTCTAAATTATTTAGCCTTTTAACATGCACCTTCTAAAAAGAAAAATGTGGAAAATTATTCCACTGCCTTTTATATCTGTGAAACGGTCGCTGCACTCTCCTCTTTTTCTTTTGCTTTCTTTTATCCACAAATAACAAATATTTGTAAAACGGCCCCTGCCCTTGTAGGTCGTTTTTTCTTTTTCCTTTTTTTGGTTTTAATTCTTACCCAAACCAATTCACGGTCGGAAGTCGTTTATCAGACTCTACTCTTTTTGTAATAAGGCAAGGTTGGAATAAATTCGGTCGAGTCAAATTGGAATATAAAGGAGTCAGCACACGTTGCACATTTGGATGTTGAGATAAGTTGAATTCTTTTATGAATAGTAATGAGTTGAGATGATAAAGCGAGTTTTATAAAGACTACCTAAGATGAGTTCATATGTATTTAGATATTAAGATGAATTCATATGTATTTAGAGCATTGGCATGATGAAGCCAATATCTTAAAATTTGAAGAAATGTAAATAAAATCATCTACATTGGCTTTATCAAAATGTAAAAATTTAAACTTTAAACTACAGTGATTTTAAGTACATCTTCAAATTTGAAGATATATTTTTTATCATCAAAAGTAATATTTTATTATAAAAACTAAAACCAACTTCTTTCCTGCGTAAACGGTATACAATAATATAATAGTTTGTACTTTAAATAATAACCCAATTAAATTCGTATAGGGTTAATACTATAGGATTATAACTACAATAATTTTTATTTATTATAATAAGATAATATAATATTATTAACTAAAAATTCCGACACTCCTATCTAATTCCAGGCCAGTAAAAAAGTTGTCGATGCTATTTGAGATGCCTTCCATTTAATTTTTTATTATTAATCGTAGGGCTTTTTTTTAATAGTGTAATTGCAAAATATTAAAAAAAAATAAAAATATTATTATTAAAAAAATAATATTATATTATTATTTTGATGAATCTAATGGCTAATCCAATATGGGGTTATAGATAGGAAGATTTTGGAATTATGAAAAATATGTATTTTTCCTCAAATTTTGAATATGGATTTGATAAAACCAATGTCAATGCTCTTATGAGAAGTTGAAAAAGATTATGAGTCTCCCGTGTAAAGAAATGTTGAGTTGAAAATGGTTGTAGGTCCCATATATAAATAGGTGTTGAGTTGAGTAATATTTATTTGAGAGTTAGATATTTAGATAGTAAATTCAATTTAAAATTAAACTAAATTATATTAATCTCAATACGTTTCAACATCCAAACGGAAAGCTTTTGAAAGTGAGTCATTTCTTTAAGCTTTTTAAAGTGAGTCATTTCTTTTAGCTTTTTAAAGTGAGTCATTTCTCTTGCTTCTTAAAGTGAGTCATTTTTCTTTAAGCTGAGTCATTTTTCTTTAAAGTGCACTGCGCATCCACACTGTGTGAGGGGAGCTTTTTAACTTTGAAATATAAACACGAGTACATGGCAAGTTTATAGAAAAATGATTTGTATAAATTTTAAATAAACAAATTTTGTACAAATCATTGTAAAAATGTGCCTCCCACATTAGAAAAGTATAAAAAAAAATTATTCTTTATTAATATGACTCACTTTTTTTATAAAGGATTTGCATGGTACTTGCACCTAATATTATTCAAGTTTAAATGAGTACTTGTACATGCCCAATGAAAAAGACAGTTGAGCTAATAGCACTTTCAATTTTACTAGGTACAATCGGTATATGCAAACGGCAGGTAAACGTGAGGAATAAAAAATAAATAAAAAGTACAAAAGCAAACCAGACCTCTCTCTCTCTCTCAAAAACTTTTCTTTCTTGCTTTGGTTTCTTCTTTCTTGTCTCTCTCTTTTTTTCCTTTTTTTTTTTCTGGGATCAATTATTTTGTGGTTGGTTTTGTGTTTTTTGTCCAAGATTTTTGAATAGATCCATTTGTTGGAGCTAACAGTCGTTCACCTTTGGAGCTAATAGACTAATATTACCTGACCTTATGTGGTAAGGACGGAATGTGATGTTGCTGGACTTGGAACTTTTTTTGTAAACATTGCTGGACTTCTACTTGCTTGAGAAGAAATCCTATTAGAAGTTCCGGTCTAAGGCTCAAGAAAAGGAGGAAATATAAATATATATATATACATAAAAGCAGCATAGTCCCCAAAAGTTAGCCAAGTGCCATATGCATCTCCGGGGACGAACTGCAATTTCCAACTATATGGTTATTAAGATTCTTTATGATCAAAATATTTTCTACAGCAGAACAGTAGATGTCTGTATGAAATGGTTACTTCGTAATTATCACTAACATGAAATTGTCTCAATTCGCCGTGGCTCTCTCTCTCTCTCTCTCTCTCTCTCTCTATCTCTGAGCAAAATTTTCATTCTTCCCATTATTCTTATTTTTATTTGTAGGATGTTGATTTAGTGTGTATGTTGTGGGTTAACAACTTATCGCCAAAGCATGAAAAAAAAAAAAGAAAAACAGTAAATGAAATTTGTTTAGAATGGTGGGGGTCTCCAATCCCGTAGAGAATAGGCTATCAGAAAAAAGAAGTTGAGAGAATGAGAGAGGAAGAAAGTGAGTAGATGAAAAAAAGAAGTGGAGAGAAAGAGAGAGGAGAGAAAGAAAAAGTGGGACTTAGCTGTCAGCCGATTGCATTTCAACTGTCCACACCGACTGTATATAGAGTTTTTCTAGCACTTTATATAACGGTAAGTTTTTTTATTTTTTAAAGCTTTTACACCACAACATTTACATGATATAATTTAAGTTAAAATCTTAAAATTTATCTTTTAAACTATGCCAAGTTGGTGGTGTATAATGTAAGAGTATTATAACAGATTTATTCATTTCGTAATGTCTCTTTAGATAAGGGAAAAAAAAAAAAAATCTGAAATGCAATGAAAGGACGGTGGGGGTAACACCAGTGATTTTTTTAATATTTTTGTATTGATGAAATTGTGGTGTAAAATTTTTGTGAGGTTTCTATAAATAACTTTGATCTTTTTGGATTCAGTGATGATTGTTTGAAATTTCTCCTGGGAGAGATGTAATTTATTTCTCAAATTTGTCATTTCCAACTATTGTTGGAAGTAGTGGCGGAGGCAGAATTATGATTGGTTTGTGTAAATTTAATAAAAATATATATAATTAGTCAATTAACATGAGATTATTGAATTTAGAAATTCACTAAACATCTCATCTTTTACTTCAGCAATAAAATAGTTTCAGTCTAAATAATTATTTAGAGTTAAGATAGATGAACATAGGTAAATAACAAAGTGAAATTCATAAAAAATAATAATAACAATAATAAAAAATTAAAAAAAAATAAAAAAAAAGTAGAAGATCGTAATGAGAAACTCCACAATCACATATAATACAAACCAAGACAAATGAATAGTAAATAACAATGCCAAGAACTTTGTAGGGAACTCATTTTTGTTTAAAAATTCGAGTGGGTGCATGTAATGTTAGTTGAAAGCCATGCGCCACCTACTCCACGATCCACCTTTGCATATTATGGGTTCTAAATTATATACCCATTTAACCATTGGGCTACCATAAATAGTGTTGGTGGGCCTTAAAGCACCTATTAGATTCGAATGCCACAACAAGAGTAGTAGACACGCAAGCAAGTTCAGCCCACCAAATTAGATGCAGCCCACCCAGCTTTAGCTAAGACTTGGCATAAAACTGGACCTCAAATCCCTAATTTTCTTTTTCTTTTCTATTTTTTTTTTCCTTTTCTTTTCTTTTGAAATCTCATGCAAAAGCTCAGCTAATACATTATGCGGGAATTTAATTTACACATTTTCTTAGTTCTAATTGTTTTGATTTAGAGTGTTTTATACGTTTCTTAGTTTGTTTTTCTAGAATTTAAGGTGCTTTAACATTAATTTAATTCTTGAGAATTCTTGATATTTTGTAGGTGTTTAATTAGTGACTAGGTTGAAATTGGACTGATCTAGTCAAAACAGAACACTGTTTAGTTTTTGAGTTCTAATTGGGGCTACACACCGTTGTTTTAGGTGTCATTTCTCTTGCTGGATAGCTAAGAGGTAAGCCTAAAAATTTTATGAAGAGTCCAAAATCCATTTCTGCTGTTTTGAAGTTTGAAACTTAGAAGAAAGAAAGAAGTCTGAATCTATCTAGAAGTTTATTGCAACCCAGATCCTATTTTGGTTTTCAGCCTATATCTGGAGTTCTAGAAGTCATAATAAAGCAAGCTTATGTCGTTCTAATGTTCTAAATCCAGTTGGAAGTCGAGAAGCCAAGAATTCCAAATTTTCAGCAGCAGATATGTAGAATATCTTTTGTTTTAAAATTTGAAAAGAGAATCAATTTTAAATGGATTAGATGGATTGAAGATATGGAAGGAGGGTTTTGAAATAAAAAGTTCCAGAAAAAATGAAAAGAAAAAGAAGAAAGAAAAAAAGACAGAAGGAATCCACAAGAAATTCAAATTTGAAATGCGCTAGGGACAGCCTAAACATACTTTAGTATTTTGACCGTAACTTCCTACTCACATTTGAGATTGATGCGATTCTTGATGAGTTGGAAAGCTATCAGAAAGGGCTACAACTTTGTCTCAACTTTATCTTCTAAAGCACATACACGGCTGCCAAGATAAGTCCTAAATATTAGGCCAAAATAAAATAAAATAAACTTAGGGTTTCTTTCTACCATATATAAGCATATTATTGGCACGAAATCGGAGGAGAGTCTGAGTTTTAGAGTCCAATAGTCCAAAGATTATTTTTTAAGTTTCTTTCAAGGAGGCGGATCTAGAGGGCAGAGGCGAGAGCCGCATGCTTCATCGACCAACTTCAACGAAGAACACTAGTTTTATTCCTTTTCTTTTCAATTTAATTATGAGCTAATTTTATTTTCTAGAGCTTTGATCTAGTATAGCAATGAACACACAATTTATATTCTAAATTATTTTATCTTCAATATTTCCATGATTGAGTATTTATTCTTTGTTCTTAATACTTGCAATTTTCTACCTAATTATTGTTCGATTTATTGAATCGCAATGAGACCGAGAGGTGATTTGTGATTAGAATTCTAAGATTAAGCACTATTAGTTGAGCAAAAGTAGAGATACTTTACTGCGGTTAGTGTGATTTTTAAGAAAAATCTAAAAAACTTAATGAATTTCTAATTAATTAAATTCACATAAAGATATGGAGTTATTAATTGGAGATACTTTTAGTATTGTTTGAGATAAAATATTGAATAGTTAAGGGATTTTTATCATCAACTTGGGATAATTGAAATTCTATAACAAGGAAGAATAAATTGTGTGGGATTCGCTAAGTGAAATTAAATGCTCTAAATCTATTCTTATTATCTTTAAAATCTTAATTTTAATACTCTGTTTTTTCAGTTTAATTTAAATAATCTATTTTTTAAATTTCGGTTTTCAAAATAGTAATTAATTTAGTAAATTTCAGTACTCAATAGCATAATTAATCTCTGTGAGTTCGACATCTATTTTCTTTAAAATATTTTATTACTTGTTACGATTCTGTAGATATTTTCAGCAAAACAATACAATAAACCCTCATTTGCCAAAACATGAGCTGCTTCTTCAACATTTCTCACAACAGGTTTAAACTCCCATTCTTGCAAAATCCCGTGAAGCTCCTTAGAACACTCTCGTTGAAATAATCAAAGTCAAATCCAAGTTTTAACTAATATGACATAAATTTACCTTTATCTATTTCATTAGTATCCAATTCCCAAATTAGATTATCTATTTATTCTTTATATAATTGTAAAATAATATTAATTTAATAATTTTTTTTAATTTTTAAATTTATTTATTTTTATCATATTTTACTATTCTACCGATTATATGTTAATTAGTAATCATATTTTAATTAAATTATTGGTTCAAAAATCATATTTTCAATAATTATTTAATGCTAATAACCACAACGTCTAATTAAACTCATCTAAAATTCTATATAAATGTTTTAATTACAAATCAAATTTCTATATTTCCCATCCAATTATATTTTTTTGCCAAACTTTCTTCTATCCAACAATCATAACTACTACATCTTCTCAAAAAAAGTATCAAACATTATTCAGCATATCTTCAACCAAAAAAGACTTCCCAAATCAAGTATATCTTATACAAAACAATAATACAAAAAAGAAGACAAGTATATCTTCAGAAAAACTGCCCAAATCAATGTGCATTTACAACAAGCAGCTCAAAGAAGTGTACCGTTACCGCATTAATGTAGTTACAAAAGCCACATACTAATGTTTAGTGTCAACCTACAGCCCAATGAGAATGACTGTCCTATTACATCAATATGCTAAACTCTGGCAGCCCACGTCCACATAAACATCATTTCTTAAAAAGTGTTGCTGCACTTCCAACAAATAACCAGATTTCATGAAGCCATGAAGTGAGCAGAACTCCTTCAAATGCATAACTGTCTTGTGCAATATAAATCTCCATTCAAGTTTTAAGAGAGGGGCTTTAATACGTAAAGATATACCAAACACCAGAGAAGTTATTATTAGAGAGATGCTGAACAAAAAAAAAATAACCCAAGCAATACATGATGAGTCAGACTTAAATCCATCTTACACCATTCAGTGACAAGAAAATAACTATTATTGCATACCCCAGCTGACACGCAAGATAACCAGTGAGCCAGATTTAGCCTCCATTGCCCTTATTCAACTAATTACTCCAGGGTCATGAAAAATAATGAAATTCAACTAACCATACGAAGAAAAAGATTCAAGTATTCTTAAACAGAAAAGCTTGGTGCTATCGTTTGTACTCATCATATACTTGATGGAAGGATTAAATGTTACAACAAAAGGAGCACAAATGACAATCAATGTCAAATTCAAAAACATGAGCAAACCTGGTTGAGGATGTTTATCTAAATCATGACAGGAGGTTTTACCTTATCTTAAATACTAGAAAACCTTCAGAGTAGTGGCATTTGGATGACAGTAAATTTCAAATACTAAGATATGTAAATCATTTTACCCAAAAAGAGAAGTATCGAAATTATTTATATCACAGATACTAATCCAAGGCTCAGTTTAACTTCTTCATTTTTTTTTTATTGGAAGTTTAACTTCTTGATTGGGATGTTCACATGATGGTGTTGCTTAAGAACCAAGATCCAACAGCTACTCAATGGAAGCTTAAAAACATTTGCTAGAAAAAACAACATCAATAGCAGAAAATGCACAACTGAGAGAAAATGTAGCATATGAGCACCAATGTACGGATTGGAAAACCATATACCTCCTTTTATGCATTGCCTATATCTTGTACCACAAACATCTCTGAAGAAAAGAAGGCTACACATGAAAAAAAAAAAAAAGCAGGTGTCCCAGTTAGAAACGTACAGACGGAATTGGAGACAAAAGCAACACAAAAAAAAAATAAAAATAAAAATAAAATAAAATAAATTGTAGGGCAACTACATTTTTTTATGGCACGGCGCTGAAGAATGTTGTAGAGCTCTACGGGCTTGCAGTAAATAGAGAGGCTCTCTTCGGTGGCGCTTTCCTCCTCTCCCGACATACGCACATGGGAATCTTGGCGGCACATATTCTACGATTAGTTTCTGCAATTTGCAAATGATAATTGAGAATTTACAGTTCAAAAATTCAAAAAATTAGAAGCAAAAAAGAAAACGAAAAGGAAGAAGGAGCACTACCGGACAAAAATCACAAGAGATGATGATTCATTGGATTAAATAACAGGTCACAGAGCGCTTAAAAAGCAACCTATACTGGAGGGGTTACAAATGAGCTGCTTCTTTAACATTTCCCACAACAGTTTTGACTTTTGAGTCCTATCCTCGAAACAAACCCATTGAACTCCCAATGTTGCAAAACCCCATGCAGCTCCTTAGAGAATGATCTATTTCCTCAGCAATATTGAAAAAAATTAAATAATTAAAAGAGAGAGAAAAGAAGAAGAAGATCGAGTATCTACTTAGAATAACTATTATGTGGTATTTTTATCATTTGATTAAGAGCATTCTCATCCCATACCATATAAAATTATCTAAATTTTAATTAAAATATATCATTCTTAAAATTTTATCTTAAATTTTACTAATCTTTCAAAAACTTCATACATCTCATTCCCTATACTTTCTCTATTTTATTAAAATAATCTTTATATATTCTTTCTTTATTATTGTTTTTTGTAATACCCGAGCCCAAGCCTAGACCTGATGGAAGCCAACCCTCATAATGAAACGGTGGTGTTTAGATCACTCTTGGTTCCCCTCTCCTACGAATTTCGGTGCTTCTAGGTGTACCTGGGCTTGGGTCGTCGAATTGAACCATGCAAGTTTGTGGGTCCTCTTCGATGTCGCCGTCAAGCACCATCATCAGAACCGTTGGTTGAATGCCGCCACCTTTTTCACCATCGTGCACCACCGATGGTCGAGTGGTCGATGATCACCCCTCACCACGCAGGTAACCCCCACAGCCTCTGTTTCCCTCAATTTGAAATTTTCCTCTTTATTCGATCTCAGTATCACACATTGGAATAGAGGTCCTGGCAAATCTACCCCTCCCCACTATGTATCACTGCTATTTGAAGATCATTGAAATTCCCTCACCAACACTGGTAAACCCTCCCAAACCTTGATACATGTATTACAGCGTGTCTTTACTTTTAAAAATACATACTGATTTTTTGTAGTTCCCCATTAAACCATCATGTTTTAATTCCCTTTTCAGAGTAGAACTTGTCCATTTAAGTTTAGCGGTGGATTTCTTGAGTCATTCGAGTCAACCTACGCCGCGACACACTTAGGTAAATTTCTCTCCTATTTACTCATTTTTAATTATTTCATCTTGTGACACCTTCAAGGACGGAACTTAACAATGGTATTGTTGTTGGTTCATAGGATAGTGAGTTCGTATTTGGACACCGTTGCTCCGCTCTCTTATTCCACCGGATACCACACGAAACTGGATATAATACTTCGATGTAAATTGCCCATTCACTTAGTTACGTGTACAAGATGAATAAAATATGATTGCTGGATTTTGCTTGTGATATAACTGTGTATGGTTAATTTAATGATTGTGCATTTTTCTTATTGGATTGTTATTGGGAGGTCTCTTGGTCGGAAGAAGAGTATGGAGGAATGTGAGATGCTGGTTGTGAGAGTGGAAGTTGGCTGTCGGAGTTATCAGATTGCGTTGGTTTTTTGGCTATTTGTGGGATGAAGTGTATTTGGGCTGTTTGTGTGGATTGTTGCATGCGGGCTTATCGTGTTGGATTCATGATAATTATGGGCTATTTCTTATTTATTTATGGGCTACTAGAGTTGACGTGGATTTGCTTTAAAGTTTTGTCTTTATTTTTGGATGATGTGATAAGTTATGTGGTTGTTTGGGTTTACGTTGTGACTGTGATTGAGTTGGTCATGTTGGGTTAGTTGTGTGTTAATATAGTGAAGTTGTATAGGTGTTCGGGACTGAAGTGGTTGATGGTCGGGATTGCTTGAAACATGTGGCAATGATATCAATGATAATATAAATTGATTCATGGGTGTGAGATGGATTAGTTAGTAAATTGTTTAATTGATCGACATGTCGAGAGTAAATGAGGGCTGATTTATTGATATAAATAGCTAGTGTAGGATTTTCCTATAAACTTAATTGCTTATAGAATTGTTTTACTCTATCCATAAAAGGGTGAAAATTTCTGGTTAACCAAGTATATGTGTTGGTTTAGTTGCACAAATTTTATAATATAGGTTATTGTGACACAGCTAGAGTACAATTTTTGAACGTAGAGAATACACTGCAAGAGTCAGGTAAGTGATGTTCCTATGCTAGATTTGCATAAAAGGGGAAATGGATTGAGATTGGTTTGTAAAATGTGCATGTTATGTTTTAAAAGAAAATGTGAAAAACAACCTTAATTATGTGTTTTGCATTCACTCATGAAATCTGTATGAAAGAGAAAAATGATTTTGGACGTGAATAGTATAGAGATGAGCAATATTTGACATATTTTTAAAATGTGCAAAAGAGCGAATATGAAATCTGAGAATTTTTGTACATGTTATACCAAAATGTTTTGGATCTATTTTTGGTCATATGAAAATGATATGAATATGTTCAGCACTTTGTTTGATATGATATGGATATGAAAAACCTTTGGCATGACTTTTTGACTGTGTTCTGATTCTAGTTAGAAATGATAATTCTGATTATGTTATATGGTTGCTACCAACACTTCTAATATGATATGAGTGCATCCACTTTGGAAACAAAGTGATTTTTCTGGTGTTCTTTCCTGTGTGCATACTCGGAGCTTCGAGAATGAATAAGGGAAAGCATATCATAACCCTGGTTTGGCCACCGGGATAGCACAACCCTACCACTAGGGTTAAACATGGTATATGATATGATATAGTGATATGATATGATATGATATGATGCGATATAATATGATAAGAAGAAGATGTTCAGTTAGTTATGCCAAAGCATTTTTTTAATATGAACAGTTGGTTTTTAAAATATGAAAAATATTAAAATGTCGCTCTGAAATGTTGTTAATATGTTTTGAAATCTGCATATGATAATGAAATGTTTTTGTTTCCTGCATTTTGAACTTTATGAAAGAGCTCAATTTGTACATACTAGTATATATGATTTGCTTACTGAGTTGTTGATAACTCACCCCCTTATCTTCAAAATATTTATCAGATGATGTGGAGGATTCAGTTGAGGAACAGGAATAGAGAATTTGAGCAAGGATAAGCTAAGGATAGGGTGTCGAGTACCTTAGGGTACTGCTGTTAACAGAAGGATTTCTTATGTCTATTAGATATGTTTACACATTTGGTTTAGTAAGACATAAAGATTTATCAATTTATTATGTTGAGACTATTGGAAGATTGTGGACCCATTGGCTTATGTTGTTATTGTAGTGATGACTTTGTGGAGATTATTATATATTTAATTGGAAAATATAAGATTGTTCATTGTTTTTGGAATTTTTGGAGATTTTAGATGGGTTGGGAGACAGGTTTATAAGTGACAGGTAGTACATCTCTGATCCATCAGGGTACAGGGCGTGACAGTAACAATCCTCTGTAACATGCATATCAAATAGTGTCCTAACTAACCTTTGGTACAATTTAGATTTGAACCATCCCATTGGAAGTTTCGATTACAAAGACACTTCTTTCCATGTCCTTTGGATTGCAAGTTGATTATGGCCAATCGTTACCGTCAGCCAATGAATAACATGATGGTTCCCCTGGTGGCTCCCAACTAATCTTCACTTCATCTTCAACTTCCGAATTAGACTTGTGATTGAGCTGCATTATTGCATATTTTATACATTTAAAACCAATATATTTTTAATTGTTTTATTATTTTATCATTGGTTTTAGATGAAAAAATGATTAAAAGGGCATAAATCCAAGGTATGATTTAAATTTATTAAAAGTATAATTTATGCTTAATTTTATAGCTTGTGATTTAATTGGGCAATATATATTCATTTGCATAACCCATTCTTAATATTTTATTTTCCATCTTTTGCCTAAATTTATTTTATTTTCTTTGTCTAGTTTTATTTTATTTTATTTTTTTGTTTCTTTGATTATTATTTATTTTTGCTTGTCTAATTTTTATTTTACTTTATTTTATTTTTTTTTATTTTATTTTTTTATTTTTTTATTTTTATTTTTTGTTTTATAGGTTCTCTAAACGACATGTCGTTTTTCACTGGGATTAAAAGCTTTCGTTTGCTAAACGACGTGCCGTTTTGCCTACGGACAAAAACGATACGTCGTTTTCGTCGTCTTCAACCTCACGCTGGCCACCCAACTCCACAACAGCACCTCCACTTCTCCAACAGCTCCGCCGTGCCCAGCCACTTCGAGCCACCACTGTGAGCCATCCGCTGCACCTCCGCTGGCCGCCAGCAGCAACAGAAGACACCGAAGGTCAGGTCTCCACTGCCCAGTGAACCGCCTCTCCACGTCGAGAAGCCTCTGTTCTACACCCTCGAAACAGACCACTCCACCTCGCTGCCAACATGTCTAACTGCACCTGCCTCCACAGACTGAGGCTCCACCTGTTGCAATCCTCAGCGTAAATCCACGCTGCACTGCACAGCATACACAGCAGCAGCACCGTGAGCTCTTCCTTCGCTTCACCAAGCGCTGCACCTCCACGGCAGCACCTTTACTTCTAGCAGCACGCATGCGCTGCCACAGCAACCCACGAAGACGGACGCTGCACATGAAAAGGAAATAAAATGGATGCTGGACTCAACTCATGGAATCACGCATGGAAAAGAAAAAAATAATAATAATAAAGTTGAAGGAGGAAAACACACTCACGCAGCAAGGAGAAAGAAGACGCAACAACGGGATGAAGAAAAAAAGAAAAGAAAGAAAAGAAAGGAGAAGGAACACGACGCACAGAAGAGAAGAAAGAAAAAAAAAATAGAAGCTGAAATGAAAAGCTTCGGACGGAAACGCAGCAGGAAAGAAAAAGAAATAAAAGTGCATGTTGCGGTTTGCACATGGGCTAAACGAAAAGCTAAAAAAAAAAATATTTGACTGCTTCCTTTTCGGTCTGGACGCACTCGAAGACTTGAAGGGAAGCACTGCAAGAAAAGAAAAAAAGCAGAGGACTCGCGGACAATGAACTAGAAAGAGGCCGAAAGATTTCTTCTGCATGTGGGAAACAAGACAGACGCACATGGGCAGCGCGGACATAAGCAACAGTGATTTATTTTGAAGCCTATATAAGGACTTGGAGGCAGACGAAGAAAGGCGTTAGATGTTGGGTAGATGTTAGATGTTAGGTAGATGTTAGATGTTAAGGAGGAGATGAGAGTAGAGTAGAGTAGAGAGATTTTTGTGTTTTTATTTTTCAGTTTTTGAATAAAACTCGGGTGAAGAGAGGGCGTTCGGTAATGCAGTTGAGAGCCTAATGGACCAACTATTGTTACCGAGCTTTCCTCCTTCACCTGTAGTTTCTATTTTCAGTTTTATTTTTATTTTATTTCAGTTTAAAATTTAAAAAAAAAATTATTGCAACGTTTATTTCAATTTCAGTTCATTTAAATTATTGTCATTTATTTTCTCGCACTTTAAATTTTTGTCATTTAAATTATTGTCATTTAATTTCCTGCACTTTAAATTACTGTCTTTTACTTTTCCTGCACTTTAAATTATTGTCATTTACTTTTCCTGCACTCTTAATTCTAGCATTTAAATTACTATCATTTATTTTTTCGCACTTTTATTTTCTGCAATTTATTTTTATGTCATTTAATTTTCTTGCTCTTTTAAATTTCAGTCATTTAATTTTCAGCAATTTCAATTTACTGTCTTGCACTTTCTTTTCATCACTGCATCTCAAACACAAATCCAACAAAATGAATCTGGTTCACGACCAGTAAATTTTCTTTTTCATTGTACTTCTCCATTCATTGTACATATCATCACTTTTATTTTTATTTTCTCATTGTAAATATTTCCACCATTTTGCACGAGTTTATTTTTAGCACTTTCCATGTGGAGACAATCTAGAAATTTATTCTTAATTACTACGCGACACACTCCTGCACTTGGGATAACCTTTGGGCTGCTCATTTTTGAGTGAGTCAACTTGCCCGAACCATCATCGCTCATATAAGATGGCAATGACCGATTGAGCGGCAGATCTCGTCTTGGATTTCTAGCATTAGGATGGATGAAAAAGTTTCGCGTACTTGGATTGATACTAGTTACATAATAGTTGTCGCTAGGAGCGTTGAAGCTGACTTGGCCAGAGAACATGTTGCAGTAAAAACTGAGGTACAATTTGTCACCACAATTTAGACTGGTGCTCAGCGGATAGGGGATCATGTTTGTGCCACAAGGCTCACAATTCCTTGTAGCCGTTTCTACCGATGTATGGAGTATGAAATAGTAATTATACATTGAAAAATGAACTTTAGCCCACCTAGTGTTATAAACATGTCTAGATTATTATAGGTAGCAAGTAGGCCTGTGCAAAAATGGCCTTTGGCCAGATCCATCCGAGACACCCGATTTGTCCAACCCGAACAGACACCGGTTCATCGGATCAAAACTTAATACCGGGTTTTATACAATCAACCCGTCGAAACCGAAAAATACTCTGTCAAATTACATGAAAAACATCTCAGACTCTCTTCTCCCCACTGCTAATCAAGTTGTTTCTTACCTCGGCAAAGTAAGTACTTTCTTACGATCTACTTTTGCAATCTACTTTCTTAGAATTCTTACGAAACTCAGCTGAAACGATGGATTCGATCTTGCGATCTTCGGCAGATTTTGAACAAGCTACTCGCAAAAACCCTGTGTATAGACTCAGTACTTGCTTCTGCATTCCATAAAGCTTCAGACCACCAGAGGTTCCCATGGCATCTTAACGCCAAGTTAGCAACTGGATGCACTTTTTGCCAGGAGAGAGAGAGAGAGAGAGAGAGAGAGAGAGAAGTGAATAGTTTGGAAATGGGTCTGATAAATGTCCTCCCGCTGCCCATTTTACTCCAAATCTTCACATATTTTCTGCCATTTCTGGTAAGCAGCAACTCTGGCGTTCCACCCAAAGCCTCTGCTTCCTCCCGAGGTGAAGGTCGTCAATGATTTCAAAGAAAATTAAATAGATCTTGAAATAGATCTCAAAGAAAATGAAATACATCACAAAGAAAATGAAATACATCATAAGCTTCATCACCGGTGAGGCATTCGACAAGTTCCATAGGTAAAAGCGACGATCGACGGTGGGCCTGACCACCCTCAGCTTTTCGAGGACTACGTGAAGCCCCTGAAGGTGTACCTGCAGAGGGAGGGTGGATTTGGGAGGGGAAAGGTTGATTTGTAGAGGAGAGGAGGAATGGACGATGTGGGAGAGGCTGAGTTTGCAGAGGAGCAAGAGAAGGGCGTGGGTCTGCAAATGAAGTTATGAAGGTGAACGGGTGAAAGAAAACGAACGGGTTCGACCCGACCCGACATTCCTGGGTTGGGCTAAGTCGAGTTGAAACCGTCTTCCCTGCAGGTCGGTTCGGGTCGGGCCCAAATTTGATCGGGCCAGTGATTGAGCTGCATTATTGCATATTTTACACATTTAAAACCAATAATTTTTAATTGTTTTATTATTTTATCATTGGTTTTAGATGAAAAAATTGATTAAGAGGCATAAATCCAAATTGTGAATTAAATTGATTAAAAGCATATTTTATGCTTGATTTTATAACTTGTGATTTATTTGGACAATAATTTCTCATGTACAACACACTTTTAATATTTATTTTCATCTCTTGTTTAATTTAATTTATTTTAGTTTCTTTATCTTATTTTATTTTATTTTATTTGACTAGTTTTATTTTTTTATCTTATGTGATTATTATTTATTTTTGATTGTCTAATTTTTATTTTATTTTATTTTATTTTTTTATTTTTTTTATTTTTTATTTACTGCGTTGACTAAACGACATGTCTTTTGGCCAACAGACCAAAACGACATGTCTTTTGGTCAACAGACCAAAACGACATGTCTTTTGGTCAACAGACCAAAACGACATGTCGTTTTGAACTAAAATGTTTTCTGCCGTTTGAGCTAAATGACGTGCCGTTTTGTCTAAGGGGAAAACGACATGTCGTTTTGCACTGAGTCGTTTTTGCCGTCTGAGCTAAACGACGTGCCGTTTTGTCAATAGACGAAAACAGCACGTCGTCGGCTTCATCTTCAACCTCCCGATTTCACTGTGCTGCATGAACAGTGCAACTCACAAGCAGCTGCTGCCAAAGCCACCGTGGGCCGTCCTCCGCCCACCTGAAGCCACCAGCAACCCCAGACAATGCCGGCGACCACCATGCACGGCCAAGCAACGCCACTGCACCATCACCATGCACCCCATGCACGGCCAAGAACCTTTCGGACTCCATTGCACCTCTGCCCAGCCACATTCGGTCTCTCTCATTTCCATTACACCGAAAAGAAATAAAGCACATGGGCTGTTTCCTTTCGTGTTTCCTTTTCGGTCTGAATGCATTCGAAGACCAGCACATGCACTTACCTTCGGCTGAGCTGGGAGAGAAGCTGTCCAGGTGGAGCACTCACGCACGCCACACAGCAGAAAAGAAGGAAACGAACGTGGAAGTGAAGAATAAAAGAAAAGAAAAGAAAGAAAGATGGTCGAGATGGTCGGTCGAATCACGAGGGCGACGCCGAAACAGAATGTGCATGCAGAGACAGAACGAGGGCGACGCACGGAAGAAGAAAAGAGAAAGAAAAAAAAAAGAAGAGAAAGGAGAGGGGCGGGCCTCACGCACGAGACAGCATGTAGAAAAGAAAAAGAAAGAAAAAGAAAAAGAAAAGAAGAATGCATGCGGGGTGGGGTGGCCAACTGCAGAAGAAAGAAAAGAAAAAAAAAATAAAGCGAACGTGGGCAGCGAAAGCAGAGAAAACAGAAACAGAAAAGAATAAAAAAAATAAAGAAGCCGAACGTGCATGCAGTGCAAGTTGAGTTTTTTTTTATTCTCTTTGAAGCCTATAAAATGGGGAGCTGGGAGTTCACGGAGAGGAGGCTGAGGTTAGATGCCCAATAGTGTAGTATAGGAGTAGTGCAGAATTTTTAGGAGAAAATGCAGATGAAGTGAGGGAGTTTGGTGATGCAGTTGAGAGCCTAATGGACCAACTGTGTTATCAAACTGTTCTCCTTTATCTGCAGTCTCCATTTTTTTTTTTTTTTTAATTTATGTCATTTATTTTTATGCACTTTATTTTTATGCAATTTAAATTAATGTTATTTATTTTTCAGTACTTTTAATTTCTGCACTTTTATTTCACTGTCTTTTATTTTACTGTCTTTTATTTTCTGCAATTTACTTTTCTGCACTTTAATTTCCAGCACCTTTATTTTAATGTCATGTAATTTTCTGTTATTTATTTTCTGCAATTTATTTTGATGCAATTTAATTTTCCAGCTCATTTAAATTACAGTCCTTTAATTTTCAGCAATTTAAATTCACTGTCTTGCGTTTTAATTTCTTTAATTTTCACTGCAATCTCAAACAATCAAATCAATCAAAATGAATCTGGTTTGCGACCAGTAAATTTTCTTTTCACTGCACTTTTCCATCCATTGTACAAATCATCACTTTTTATTTTTATTTTTCCATCGTAAATATTTCCATCATTTTTCACGAGTTTATTTTTAGCACTTTCCCTGTGGAGACGATCTAGGAATTTGTTCCTAATTACTACGCGACACGCTCCTGCACTTGGGATAGCCTTTTGTGCTGCTCATTTCCGAACGAGTCAGCCAGGTCTCTGTGCAGCCCTAGTAGCAAGCTACTTGAAATATAACTACTTATGTAAACACACTGGCAGCCCAAGGGGAATAGATGATTATGAGCCAATGAGGTTAAATTTCAATTTTCTCCCAAAAATATTATGCTTGATTAATGTCATAATCAAGCATAATATAGAGATTAGTGCCATACATTTAAAAAATAAAACAAAAATTTCTTTCCAAAATATCCTTTGCCACATTAGCCACATCAGGTAATTCCAGCATATTCAAATATGTGCAAGGAATACCTATATCAAATTCGACTACGTGGATGAAGAGGTCGCGACCATGGCCTGTGTACTCCTCTTAAAGATTGCACGCTTCCTCCGTCCAAATTGAGCAAAGGTTAGTATTATTATATGTATATGAGTAAGCTTGGCATTGAGAGATGTCAAGGCACAACTTTCTGCATTTTTCTTCATCTTCTACCAACTCCTTTTTATCTGGGTCGATCACTTTCATCATCTTTAAGCTCAAGAACTTGTCTTTGGGGCTGCTAAGTGTTGTTAACTTTCTAGTACACCCGCCAGAAAAACCTCTAGCTTTCCAATCCTCCGGACTACTAGGCTTGAACCCCGACAAACATTTGCATACTAACCTATTGTTAATATTACAACTGCCAAATTTTCCGCATGCATGGTAAATGCTACACTGGTTTTCCGGTACCCACAACATCAAAGATTGAGAATACCAATACTGTAATTGCCCTGAGTAATCCATCACTATTAAGGCACCTCACTCTGTTGCAGCAGCACACAGCACTACCATTCCCACTCACTCGGTTGCAGCAGCACACAGCAGCCAAATCAACATTGAAGAATAATTGTTGCATATACACCATAACAGATTGAACTATCTAGAAGGACACCTGTCATTGTATAAGTGGCAAAATAATCAAAGGTTGTTATATGTAATACCTATAAATAGTAAAGCAATAATGCAAATCAATAAGATGAAAAAATGAGTGTATTGAAAGGATAGTTGATTCTGGAAAATCAAAACCTGTTCAAACCTTTACTCAAACACCTTAAAGGCATTCATTTGTTCAAGATGGCATCAAGAGCCCTAGACTAACGTCTTCGTACATATTCATGGCATCTCTAGAAAAGACTCCCACCCCTTCCATCATCACCTCCTCCACACAGTTCATTAACATCAAACTCACCATTGACAATTTTTTGCTTTGGAAAGCACAAATAGTACCTTTCTTGAAAGGGCACAAACTATATGGATATGTTGATGCCTCTATTCCTGCTCCTACAGCCTTTATTGATGGCAATCTGAATCCTGCTTACACAAAATGGGTATTACAGGATCAATTGCTCATCTCCATGATTAATTATTCTCTTTCTGATTCAATTCTTGCTCAAGTTCTAGACTACACCACCTCTCATGAAGTATGAACCACCCTTCAAAACCTCTTCTCAACCAAATCCAATGCCCATGTCATCCAGACCCAATATCAACTCGTCACCCTTAGGAAGGGGTCTGAATCCATCTCTGATTACTACAATAAAGCCAAAACTCTTTCCTCATCCTTGAGTGCTGCAGGTCATACTCTTACAGATCAAGAGTTCTCTATTTATTTGCTTGCAGGTCTAGGGACAAAGTATGAGTCTTTTGTGACTTCTCTAACCACTCATCTCAACCCTCTCTTACCCTACCAAATCTACAGTTTTCTCCTTAATCACGAATCGCGTCTGGCTCATTAGACTCAAGCATTGCTTTCGACTTCCCCCTTTTTTGCTAACACAACTACTTCCAAATTCTTTCCAGGTAACACTACCTCCAGTAGAGTTCGGCACTCAAAGTTTCTAGGTGGTCGTCGAGGTCGTGCCAATGGTCGTAATAACTTCTCGAGTGGTCGTAGTACCAGTTCTTCTCCCAACTATTTTCAAAATTGGTTTGAGACACGTCCCCTCTGTCAAGTGTGTCATAAGGCAGGTCACAAAGCACTTACATGCTATCATAGATTCAACCAAGCCAAGGCCCATGCCTTGCCTCATCCCCCTTCACCCACTCGGTCCAATGGGCCATTTAATTTTCTTTTTGTTGATGTATGGGGCCAACTCCAGTTTTATCTAGTAATTCAAGTCATTTTTATTTGTCCACCCTTGATGACTATTCCAAATATATATGGTTTTTTCTCATGCAATCCAAGTCTAATGTATATATTATCATGATCGCATTTCTTGGCTATGTTTGTAATGTTTTTTCCAAAAATATTATTTCGGTACAATCGGATTGGGCAAGGGAAGTTCTATCTCTTAGGCCCATTTCTCAATCTCATGGCATAATTCATAGGGTCACCTGCCCATATTCTCATCAACAAAATGGGAGCATTGAAAGATGTCGCCGACGTATTGTAGAAACCGGTCTTTCTTTACTCTCCCATGCATCTATTCCCCAACAGTATTGGGTTGAAGCATTCCAAACGGCCACTTTCCTTATCAATCGAATGCCCACCTCATTATTCAATCATAAATCTTCCTATAAATTTTTAATGGGCCATCCTCCTGATTATCTCTTTCTTCCGGTGTTTGGGTCCTCTTGTTGGCTTAGTTTAAAGCCATATAATCATCATAAACTAGATCAAAGGTCCAAAATGTGTGTCTTCATGGGCTATAGCCCAGACCACAAGGGTTATCTCTGTTTTCATCTCCCTTTGGGCCGTACATATATTTTCAGGGATGTTTTTAATGAATTTGTGTTACCTTTTGCACAATAGCCCAACTAAGTCACTTCGGATCAAAGGCCCACGGTCCACTCCTTTCTCCCTCACATTGAATCCGTATACCCATTCTTGGACCCTTTCATACCTTCACCTCAGTCCACAGGCCCATCTTCTCCTCGTGACTTATTAGGAGCCCACATTTCCCCTCCGTCTTCAAGCACTCCTTCTCCAACTCAGAACCCTAGTTCTCATTCTTCTTCAGTCGACTCATCTTCCTCCCCAAACTCTGATTTCACTTCCTCTCCTATCACACATCAGCCTCCTTCTCTTATCCCACAGTCTACACAACTGCCTCCTTCCCACCCCATGATCACCCATTCTCGTGCTCATATCCACTGCCCCAAACAACGAACAGACGACACGATCTTTTGGCCTCCACCACGGCCTTCTGTGTCCTTGACTACCACTGCATCATCATCACTCCCATCTGCTTCTATCACTCCGGAAGAACCATCATCCTTCTCTGAAGCTTCAAAATACCCAGAATGGCGATCTGCTGTGCAAATCAAATTTTAGGCCTTGCTTCAAAACCAGACTTGGGATCTGGTTCCTCCTACTTCTGATTTAAATGTGTTGGGTTCCAAATGGGTCTTAAAGACCATGAGCAAGCTGATGGGATTCTGTAATGTCGTAAAGCATGGCTTGTGGCCAAGGGTTACCATCAGCAGCCCGGGAGAGATTTCTCTGAAACCTTTAGCCCTATGGTTAAACCTGTAACAATCCATCTTCTTCTTTCTCTTGTAGTCACATTTAACTGGCCTCTTCATCAACTCGATGTGCAGAATGCGTTCTTACAGGGGGGACCTTGATGAAGCTGTTTTCATGCGCCAACCCCCTGGGTTCGTACATCCTGATCATCCAAATCATGTTTATAAATTAAAAAAAAATCTATGGATTGAAGCAGGCCCATCGGGCCTAATTTGCAAAACTTATGAGAAATTACATGACCTAGGTTTTCATGCATCTCGTTCTGATTATTCTCTGTTTATATTGCATACTCAATCTGATTGCATTTATATATTAATATATGTTGATGACATAATTGTCACTATTTCTAACTCTGTTCTTATCTCTGATTTTATAGCTTCATTGAGTGTTCATTTTCTTGTTAAAGCCCTAGGTCTGTTACATTATTTTCTAGGGGTCTAAGTTAATCAAGTGTCTTCTGGTCTATTCCTTTCTTAATCAAAATATATTGTTGACCTTCTGTTTTGCACTCATATGCATTATTGTAAACCTGTTTCAACCCCTATGTCCACCTCAGTAAAACTCTCAGCCCTTGATGGACTCACCTTTGAGGACCCTCAATTATATCAAAGTGTCATAGGTAGTCTTCAATATTTAGTTTTCACTCGACCTGACATATCCTTCGCTGTTAATAAGGTTTTTCAGTATATGCATTGTCCTAGAAATTCCCATTGGTAAGCTGTTAAGTGCATTCTGCAATACGTCCAAAATACTTAACACTTAGTTTATTTATTTCTCCTTCTTCCTCCTTCAGAATTTTTGCCTTCTCTGATGCTGACTGGTTTGGATGCTCTGATGATCGCAAGTCCACTAGGAGCTTTTATGTGTATTTTGGATCTCATCTTATTTTTTGGGGATCTAAGAAACAAGCTACCATTGCTCGCTCATCCACTGAAGTTGAGTACAAGTCAGTGGCCAATATGGCCTGTGAGGTTCTTTAGCTTCAATCCCTATTAAAAGAGAGTTTCACTTCTAAGCGGTCAGACTGATATTAGAAGGAAAGCAGCCCTCCTTTCATCTGATTTCATGTCAGAAATTACACAATAATTTCAATAGTCTCACTCACACTGAATAGTCTCACTCCACGAAGAAAAGCTCGCTTCCCCTCCTCTTTGCTCTACTTCTGTCACAGTGATTTATGCCGCCATTGGTCCATTGCCTACCATCCTAGTCGCCGCCAGCAATCCAATGTCAACCGGCTGGAGCAACCACCCACTCCGACGCAGTCACCACCGTCCTACCATCGTCCTCAAGTCACCGTAGAAATGGTCTGATTTTTTTTTCTATCAAAACGGCAGATTCTGTGATTTTTTTTCTATGCCAAATCTGCATGTGATTTATTTTTTCCAACCCAAATAAAATGCAAGGCATTATTTGGAACAAACAAGGATGGGCTACATGATTTTATTTTTCCCAACCCAAATAAAATGCCAAATCTGACAATGTGCATTACAAAGCATGCAAGGAATTACCTGGAACTTAGACAATCAAGAACAAACCTAGCATTTCCTGTGATAATTGGGGTGGGCGACCTCGATGGGAGTGGTGGAAGAGAGGAGAGGGGGTGACGTCGATGGATCTGGGGGTGACGATAGATCTGATCTAGCAGTAGAATGATGAGAGAGAGCAAAGTCATCGAGCAGATGAGGGATTTGATTTCCATCATGGGTTTTTTTACTGTGTGCCGCACATCCCTTATTAATCCATAAATGGGCTACATGGTAGAAAATTATTGAAGGCTGTTTTCAGCCTAATAACAGCATGACCGTTGAAAAGACATTCTCATTAAAAGAACTTGGCATTTTTCTTACTGACTCCCATACATTGTGGTGTGATAACTTAGGAGCAACATATTTGTCTCTCAATCATGTACTTCATGCTCGCACCAAACATGTGGAGCTAGACTATCATTTTGTTCGTGATGGTGTTACGGCCAAGACTCTTCAATTTCATTTATATCTAGCAAAGATCAACTCGCTGATGTCCTGGCCAAACCACTGTCCATTGCTCCGTTCCTTCAGTTACGATCAAGCCTCACACTTGCTTATGTGTCGCTTGGATTGCATGAGGGTAATAAGGCACCACACTTTGTTGCAGCGGCACACAGCACTACCACTCCCACTCACTCGGTTGCGGCAACACATACACTACAACACATTTGGTTTTTAGTGACAGTTGAGAATTTCTGACAGTCTCTAAACCATCACTAAAAAGCCTTTTCTGTGACGGTTTCTAAAAACCGTCACTAAAGACGGATGAGATTTTTTTTACGTTCCAACGAATATGAAAATTACATTCGAACGTCACATATACGTTCGGACATATGGCTACGTACGTTCGAACATGAATTTTTTGGCGCAAACGCTCGAACCTTAGTAATTAATGTTCGAACGTTAATTATAAATTTAAATTAAATATGACTCTAATTTAAAATTTTTGTGGTTTTTATATTGCATAATTTGTATACAAGTCTAAAAAATTAACTTGTATACATTTATATATACACAATTTGTAAAATATAATTATATATTTAAATATGTTTATATGTATAAATATATATTTATATATACATATTTAAATATATATTTATGTTTATGTATATTTGAAGTGTAGTGATTTAGTATTGAAATTGAAAAATATAACATTAAAAAAGATTGAGAATTGTAATTAAAAAACCATAGATATATTAAATAATATTGTTCCTTACAAATATTAAAAACAAAATACAAAATATGATAAAAGTACGTAAACAATACTCAGATGATATTGCCGTCCGAGAAAGTCGTAGCAGCCCGTACCTCCTCAGTCAAGGTATCAACCTTGTCGTTGAGGATACATACACGATGTGACATCTCGGCGACAGACGCCTCTAGAGGCCCAGCCGTTCATCAATCTTACGATTGATATGCGCAGTCAGCTGTGAGATCACTGCATCAACCCAAGCAGGCTGCACATCTCTCGTAGATGTACTCGTCGGCTGCTGACCACTACTCCCCACACTGGGCTGGGGCTGCGTCAAAGGAACTAGATCCTCTACAGGGGGTGGTCGATGTCCCCTCGCATGTCCAATGCTACGTCGTTGAGTGGTCATGTCAAGGGCGCTTATCTGATCTTTGACCTGCTCTAAAGGCTGGGTTGGCACTCCCTGAGCAAGTAATAGCCGGTTGAGCAGGACACCGTATGGGAGGTTGTCCATGGAAACGATGCTAGCCTCGTAACGGATCCTGTCAAAGATGAGCAGTGGCAAATCTATGGCATCTCCACGTGCCCCCCGTATCAAAAACTGTGCCCAAGTCCGACTCAATGTGGTCTTATATGCCACAGGATCCACGTTTGTTGCAACTATAAGATGCAACATATGGAAGAACGGTAGCAGATGATTTTGGTGAGGATGTAGAAATCCTCGTCTCGATCGTCATCCCTAGCTAAAGGGCCAACACCCTCGGCCTCTGACTAGTCTGCATCTCTGGCTAATGATGGATCAAGTGGGCCAGTAGATGATGCAGAAGTGCCTACATCTGCCTCAGTCGATGTCTAAAATCCTCGACGAATCCCGAGGTGGTCGGCAATGACATCGGGTGAAAACTCAAATGTCACATAGCGTACAGTCACGGTGTGAGTATGCGTCCTGAGACATGGAGCACATCTCCATATATAACTCCTAAACCATAGAGGGATATGTCTTACCCCTCAATGTGCAGATATTTCCCCAGCCTCTACTGAGAAAAATATCTCTCAGGTTGGTCTGCTCCCAGCTGAGCCCATCAAACTCGTTGATTAGGGCCTCTTGCTCGACCATAACAGTATGAGACCCAATCTGAGCTATGTCTTGAGTGGCTCCTTCCCTCCCTTGTTTCCTGGAATGCAAATGATGAGCCATCTCCTGAAAATAGAAAATAAAACAAAATTAATTGTACTATTGATGCATATTTGTCTTAATTTTAAACTGCTTTACATTCACATTCGAATATATAAAAATATACGTTCGAAAGTTATGAGGAAACGATCGGACGTGTATCTTTTACATTCGAACGTTAAGGCAAACCGCTCAGACGTTTTAACTAAACGTTCGAACGTAGAAGGCATAATAAATTTATGTTATACGTTTGAACGTAATAAATATACGTTCGGACGCCAAATTGTTAAAAAAATATAAATAAATTTGAAATAATTACGTTCGAACGTTAAATTCTACTATCGAACGTAAATGTATTAACATCCGAATGTATAAAATATACGTCCGGACGTGGAATACCAACGGTTAAAAAATCGAAACGGCATACATTCGAACGTATTGGTGTAACGTTCAAACGTTACGAGACAGAATGGCTGAGTCAACGCCATTCTCGAAAGCTCAAAAACCAGATTTCCAGTGGACTAAATGCCGAAAGGTCACCGTAGAAATGAAGTATACACTTCAAAGAACATTTCTACAGTGACCTTTTGGCCAATGGTAACCCGTGATAGTCGGAAAATCAAGTTGAATATCCGGCCACCATGGGTTTTGATTTTAATAAAAATCGAACCTAAATTGACCTATAATAGATGTTTTAGATAAAATTTAGATGCCTACCTTTTAGTGACGGCTGTGGCAGAGTTTGACTGCTGTGGCGGACTTTGACGGCGGCGGGGACGGAGGAGTGGCGGCGTCCAAACGGAAGAAAACGGAGAAAATGACTTTTGACCGTTCGGTTTTGGATTTATATACATATAACGTTCGAACGTTATTCCTAGTAACGTTCCAACGTATTTGAAATGTTGGAATGTAATAAATATAACGTTCGAATGTTATATTTGTTAACTATAATATATAATAGTGACTATTTATATGTTTTAGATCTACTATATAGAGAAACCAATGTAGCACTAGCCGAACTCTCCCCCTTGCTCCCGAACTCTCCCCCCTAAACTTACTCACCATCGAGATCGGCCAGAGGGGGTGGGAGCTTAGGCTCCTCCCACCTCACCCTTGCTCCTTTCCCATCTGCATTTCCATTTAGTGAAGTTTTTAGTTTAATTTTGTGTCTTTTCAGGCCAGCCAAAGGGGAATCGGCGTTCGTGACTTTCCGGCACTTAGCAGACAACACGCGCCCCACCAGGAGATTACCATGCCGCCGATCTGCAAAACCTCCAAATGCGGCCTCAATCGGAGCGGCGCGTAGCCCGCACGCGCGGGTCAAAGAATTCGGAGTTCGCCAGCGCGTGAGCCCCACGCGCCACCAAGGAACAGACTGCCGCTGCAACGCGCGGCTGTTCCCAACTCGGCACCTCTGGTTCTTCCAAGCCCGACCGTCGGTTTCTCTTCCAACTGCCTTTTCGTGCACTGATTTTCCGCTTACAGTGTTTTCACATTGTAATTTTCTTCATGTATTGTCTTTACTTTCTAGTAAATAAAAATCCAAAAATGTAACGCCATTTGGACCTAGGTCCGAATGGGTTTTTGTGTCCCCGCTTCGCGATGGCGGAGAAGATGGGGTTTCCAACTCCATATCCCGCTTAGTCGGGAATGGAGGTTTGTTTGTTGGGTTATTGTTACCTCTATCTTAGATAGAGGGGTGCTGTCTCTCAGACTTCTGTCTGTAGAGATTGTCGTCTGGACTAGACCAAGCCAGCCGCGGAAGTGTGCTGGGAAACTATTATCGTCTGTAATTGACTTTTTTAAGTCAACTTTGTAAGTCCCCTTTCATGAATGGAACAAGATCCTCTTTTATCAAAAAAAAAAAGATCTACTATATAGTAACTATAATATATTATATAACTATAATATATAATAGTAACTATTTGTATGTTTTAGATAGACTATATAGTAACTATAATATATTCTATAACTATAATATATAATAGTAACTATTTATATGTTTTAGATAGACTATATGGTAACTATAATATATTATATACCTATAATATATAATAGTGACTATTTATATGTTTTAAATAGAGTATATAGTAACTAGAATATATTATATAACTATAATTGGACAATAGTAACTATTTATATGTTTTAGGTAGACTATATAGTAACTATAATATATTATATAACTATAATTGGACAATAGTAACTATTTATATGTTTTAAATAGACTATATAGTAACTACAATATATTATATAACTATAATTGGAACAATAGTAACTATATGAATGTTTTAGATAGACTATATAGTAACTATAATATATTATATAACTATAATATATAATAGTGACTATTTATATGTTTTAAATAGACTATTTAGTAACTATCTAACTATAATATATTATGAATATTTTTAAACTATATATATAAATTATATATAGTATAGATGGAATATGTGTAACTATTAAACTACAGTTATATTCACGTTCTAACGTTAATTTTTTACGTTCAAACGTTTAAATATGTAGGCGGGAAATTTCCCGCTTGTATCGTTCGGACGTTATAACATAGACGTTCGAACGTAACGAAATTGTTGGAGGGAAAATTCCCGTTCGATTGTATCGTTCGGACGTTCTAACATATACATTCAAACGTAACAAAATTGTTGGCGGGAATTTTCCCGCTCTATCATTGTCTTCTGTGGTGAGCATTTGCGTTCGAACGTTTATTATTAACGTTCGAATGTTAATGCTGAAAATTTGATCGGCAGAAAAGTAACGTCCGAACGTATAAATGAATCGTTCGAACGTTAATTCAAATGAAATATTTTTTGCATGAAGTCACGCACGGGAGGAAGCATAATCATTTCTGCTTCCCCCGTGCGCGAAATAGAGAGGAGAGTGAGATAGAGTTTTAGAGTGAGATAGAGTCCAGGTTAGAGTGAGAGTGACAGAGGCCGGTTAGAGTGAGAGAGAGTAGAGTAAGAGAGGGATAGAGTGAGAGAGGGTGATTATTGAAAACTTCGATTTTGGAATATATTTTTTTCATTATTTCCAATTTTATGATATTTCTCTTGTATTTTATATATATATATATGTCTCTAACAAGTTAGATGGAATTTTTTTTTGAAGGATTGGTTATTTTGCCAAGTTGAAAGTTCATAATTTGTAAGAGGATATTAAAAAGAGTTAGGTATATTTCTAAACTTTAGTTATATATGTTTATAAATTTTGTTGTGAGAATATTGTGAAATTGTGAAAATATGGATTAGAAATATCATAATTATTGTTTATGAATTTTGTGAATATATTTGTGAGTTTATGTTGTTTGTTGATGAATTAATATGTAAAATATATTGTTGTGGGAATATTGTGAGGTTTAGATAATTTTGTTGTGGGAATATTGTGAAAATATGTTTAGAAATGGATTTGAAATATTGTAATTATTGTTTATTAAGTATAATTATATTTTGTGAGTTTATTGTATTTATTGATGAATACAAATGTTTATGAATATTGTTGTGGGAATATTGTAAGGTTTAGATCATTTTGTTGTGGGAATATTGTGAAAATTTTGTGTCTTGGATTTTAAATATTGTAATTATTGTTTATGAATTGGACTTGTGGTAATATTGTGAAAAAGTTATGATATAGATTAGAAATATCATGATTATTGTTTATGAATTTTGTAAATATTTTGTAAGTTTATGGTGTTTATTGATGAATGAATATGTTTAGAAATATTGTTATGAAAATTTTGTTATGTTAAAATAATTTTGTTGAACTTAGAGGGAAAAAACTAAATATAATAAATGAATGCAAATATTTCAACTTAATAAATAATATAAGTACCAATTAGTTATAATATTGTGAAAATAACAACTTAAAGGGATAAAACTAAGTATAATAAATGAATACTTAGTTTCAACTTAATAAATAAATAAGTACCAATTAGGCATAATATTGTGAAAATAACAACTTAAAAGGATAAGACTAAATATAATAAATAAATACAAATATTTCAACTTAATAAATAAATAAGTACCAATTAGTGAAAATGTTGTGAAAATAACAACTTAGAAGGATAAAACTAAGTATAATAATAATTAAAATTATATAACGAGGGAGAATGATCTCGAAGAAATGTTCGTCAAATTGCTTGACTCTCAAAGTCTCTCTGGCCTTGAGGGTTGGAAAAGCCAGAAAGTTTATGACAGTTAAGTAATTAGACTAAAGTTTAGACATTTTTTCAAGATCATTCCCCCTCGTTGTATACGTATGTCGGTAGGTGCACCAACATATTCTTCCATCTCTATCTAGTTCAACAATATAAGACCTCCGAATGTTTTTAACATTACTAATTCCAACATTTTTCCCTTATATTATTTATTGTGAGGTTTTTGAATAAATATGTGTGACAGTGGTTACCGACTATTTGGAAAAAAAAATGTGACATTGCATACCGTTCAGGAATTAGTGTACAATTAAGTGTCCACTAATTCCTAAATTGTCCAGTGTGGACAGTTTGGGATTATATCATCTGCATTGCACATTCTTGTTACTCCTACTGAACACGTTTAGTATGAAGTTTCGGTGTCTTTCTCTACTGTTCTTCAGGTATGCTGTTCGTAGGGTCACAATCCCTCTGAGTGAACATGTATACTTGGAAAATTATGGGGAAGTGCTGCCAAGTAGTAGAGTGACGGAATATGTGCAATATAGATAATATAATCTTGAATGGGATAGGACCAACTACCATATAAAAATTAGCAGTGGCAATTGGAGCATGACATGCATGTGAATTTTTAATGTACACTAAGTGTTACTAATAGATAGAACTTTTTAGAAATGGACAAAAGTTGAATGCGTCTAGGCGATAAACTTGGAACAGATTACGCAGCCTATGTGCGTGGAGTAAGAACTTTCATTGATTTTGCTCAAGGCTCTGCTGATAGTCGTGGTTACATTAAGTATCCATGTGCTGACCAATCGTGTTCGGGCAACGAAGCTTACACTCATTCACATTGGTTCATCCTGCTATGCCCTGGGCCTTTTGCTCTTCTAACGTAAAAGGTGGCCGGCCTTTCGTCAAGGCCCAGGAATCCGCTGGACATCTTAGCGGCGGGATTGGATACCCGCATCCGATCGAAGTTCCATTTGAGTGCCCCCCTAACATAAAGGAGAGCTCTTTCTAGGTGGGTCGCTTCGCGCAAGACATTGCTTAGGACCAACGGGTCACACGACAGGTGCACGATCGACTTTGCACGCTCCATGGTGTAAAAATTTGTGTGCGATAGGGTTGGCTGAAGTTGAAAGTCATATATTTGTGAACGGTATGGATTTGGGGTATACCCGATGGGTATTGCATGATGAGCCGTATGCACAGTCAGCGGATGCATTGTTCGATCATCCGAATTATTTGTGAGACATGAATGATGATTATGAGCGGGATGAGATGGAGGAAATGTTGGGTGACATTGGAGCTGGAATGTTTATGGATGACGTAGATGACAATGGCTCAAGTGGTCGAGGGAGTGATTTTGAAAACTTTGCTGCAATGTGGAAAGATGCAAAGCGCGAGCTTTATCCAGGCTATACAAAATATTTTAAAATGTCGTTTATTGTGCGGTTGCTTCACATTAAGTCATTGTATGGGATGTCGACGAAAGCAATAAACATGGTATTGGACTTATTTAACAAGGTGCTTCCCGATGGGTCTGCATTGCCAAATAACTTTTATGAAGCGAAACAGTTGAGAAAGGGATTAGGATTTGAGTACAAGTCAATACATGCATGCAAGAATGATTTTGTTTTGTTCTGGAAGGAGAACGAGGGAAAACAACCATGTCTTGTATGCGGAGAGTCGAGGTGGAAGGCCAAGAAAAATGTGTCTGTTAAGGTGTTGCGATATTTTTCCTTGAGACTTAGGTTGCAAAGACTATATATGTATAAAAAAATAGCTGCTAATATGAGGTGACACGAGGAAAAAAGATTTAAGGATGACGCATACATGAGGCACCCAGCTGACTCACTTGCATGGCAATCTTTCAATGATCAATACCCAGAGTTTGGGATAGAAGCTCGGAATGTGCATCTGGGACTCACTACTGATAGATTCAACCCTTTTGGGAATATGAGTACAAGTTATAGCACTTGGCCCGTAGTGTTGATTCCGTACAATCTTCAGCCATGTAGATGCATGAAGGTACCAAACTTTTTCTTAACTTTACTTATTCCCGGCCCGAGATCACCTGGGAATGACATTGATGTATTCATGCAGCCGTTGATTGAAGAGTTGAAAGAGTTATGGGAAACAAGCGTTAGAACGTATGATGCATCCACGTCGACATCTTTTCAGATATATGCTACAGCATTGTGGACCATAAATGACTTTCCGGCATATGGAAATATTTTCGGTTGGAGTACTAAAGGGAAGTTAGCGTGTCCAACGTGTAATAAAGAAACTGTTAGTGAGTGGTTAACATATTCTCAGAAGTTGTGCTTCATGGGTCATCGACATTATCTACCAACAAATCATGCATGGAGAAGCGAATGTGTTAAATTTGATGGGAGAGTAGAGGACAGAATTGCACCAAATGAATTGTCTGGAAAAGAGATAGTGGAACAACTGGTACATGTTAGAGCGAACAATTTTGGCAAAGGCCAGGGTAAGAATATGAGAAAACGAGGCGAAGCAAAATTGAATTGGACAAAACGTAGTATTTTTTTTTTTTTTTTTTGACTTGCCATATTGGTCGTCCTGCATGTTGCGACATAGTTTAGATGTAATGCACATAGAGAAGAATATATGTAATAATATACTGGGTACATTGATGAGCATTAATAAAAAGACAAATGATACGATCAAGACGAGGAAAGATCTTGAGAGAATGAGAATTAAACATAATCTACATTTGTGAGTGGAAGGCAATAGGGTGGTCATGCAGCATGCATGCTTTACGATGACGAGGAAGGAGATGATGGATTTCTGCAAATGGTTGCAACGTGTGAAGTTGCCAAATGGTTATGCCTCAAATATCGGTAGATGCGTGAGCCCTGTTGACTGGAAAATTAGTGGATTGAAAAATCATGACTGTCACGTTCTTTTGCAGAAGTTATTACCGGTGGAAATTCGTGGGAAGCTGACATCTAATGTACGTGTCGCCATAACTGAACTATGTATGTTTTTTAAGGATTTGTGAGCTCAAGTAGTAAATCGAGATATGTTGCAGAAGATGGAAGAAGACATTGCTACTATACTCTATAAATTTGAGCAGATCTTTTGACCATCATTTTTTGATGTCATGGTCCATTTAGCAATACACTTACCCCGAGAGGCATTATTGGGTGGACCGGTGCAGTTCCGTTGGATGTATTCAATTGAAAGATATTTGAGTCGATTAAAGCGCACTGTTGGGAATAAAGCCAGAGCTGAGGGTTCAATAGCAGAGGCCTATATACCCGATGAATGGTTAATGTTTTGCTCTCAATATCTTCGTAGTGTTGAGACGCGATTTAATCGTCAAGAGCGAAATGCTGATCTTGCTGCTCCGCCTCCTCGTGAGCTATCAGTATTTTCCTAGAATGTACGACCCTTGGGTGCACAAACGGGGTACGATTTAATTGATGGAGAGTTGGGTAAAGTTCGTTGGTATGTATTAAATAATTGCCAAGAGATTGATTGCTATCTCGGATATGTTGTTGCATGCTTCGAGAAATTATAGTCAAATATCGTTTAATTATAACTTTTGTACTCAAAATACTATTTTCTTTTGCACATATATACAGTGATCACATAGATAAACTTAGGATGGAATGTGTAGAGAATATAGAGGCAAGACACGAGTAAGAATTTTTCGGATAGTTTGAACAACGTGTATGAACTAAAACTACATTGTGATTATTTGATTTATAAACTTTTAATTCTGGGTTACTTTTAATACGTATATATTATTGAACTTGATAGATTTTGGAATAACGTGCTCATGATCCCGGTTCAGTTTCTCCTGAATTGTATGCATTGGCCCGTGGTCCCTCTAATAAAGCACTTTGATACACTGCATGCACGGTTCGAGGTATACTCTGGACCGTGAACGTAATAGAAAGACTCAAAACTGTGGTGTGTTGGTCGAGAGAAGTCATGGAACAGACGATATTGACTATTATGGTGTCATACGTGATATTATCGGATTGAAATATCTGGGTGGGTCTGTAACATATGTCTTTAAGTGTGATTGGTGGGACCTAGGCGGTGGTCGGATTTCGATACATAGGGATAATCACTTTACGAGTGTCAATACGGCATCTAAATAGTACAAAGATTATCCATTCATATTGGCTTGTCAAGCTACTCAAGTCTATTACTTGATTGATCCAATGAAAAGCATTGATGAAGATAGTGGAGAGATAATTTGGGGAGTAGTACAGAAATTTGTCCCTCAAAATATATATGAAGTATGAACGAGTTTGGATTACGAGAATAGTGGAGATGAAGATGACACTCCAATAGTAGAGGCCTACCAAGAAGATGGAGAGGGTATTAACTTGTTTGTTGACCTCGGTGCACTCGAGTTGCTCCCCTTGTGTAGAGATGACGTCCCACCCATCCTTCTCGACCCGTCCTTATTAAATAATCATTCAATTCAAGTAACTAAAGAAGAAGAAGGAAAAGAGTCAGAAGAAGAAGATGAAAAAGAATCTAGGGAAGAAGTGGATAAGGAGGACGAAGAAGAGGTTGATGATGACGACGAAGATGCTATTGAGGGAGATTCTGAAACAAGCATGAAAAATACATCCGAAGATGAAGAATAAAACTACTAAATATTTTATTCATATTGGTGACTATAAAATATTTAACTTTTTAATAATTTTTTCTAATTAATTTTCTTTATCATATTAATCATGCCTCAAGGATGCCGCCAAAACGACAACGAAGAAATTTGCCCCCTCCGCCTAGTCCAAGTCCCAAACCTGTTGAGGACTCCCCACCCGAGTGTTTCCCTCCTGAAGATAAAGTGCAAACGCAAGAAAACGATAACCAGTCGACACCTACCAGTAAGAAAATGTTATTGATAGTTAATTATATATCAATACTTTTATCTCAATAACTATATAACTATAATTATATTATTATCTAATAGTTGATGCATCTGCTCGTCGCAGTCGTGGTTATACACGTGGCATTTCTCTTGAGAAATGCCGAAGGCATAGAAAACTCAAGGTCAACATTCCTGATAATTCCACTAGAAGCTTGAATGATAGTGCAGCAGCGCTTTCCTCCTATATTGGTACAGTTGTTCAAGTTTATGCTCCATTTTATGTGCGATCATGGCGAGATGTTTCGCTCGAGATTAAGGAGCACATTCGAAGCTGTGCGCTAGTGAGTTTATTTTAAAAATACATTTTTTGTATACTAGATTAGTATATTATATTTTTGACGTAATTCACCTATTAGGATGAATTCGACCTCAACTTTGGCCATAACGAGGATTTGAGAACTGTGAATGGGTTGATGGCTACACTATTCTGACGTCACAAGGGACGATGTCATGACCACTTCAAGAAGTTTGAGACGGTTGAAGAGGCTGCACAATCCCCTTTCCAGCAGATGAAGTTAGACGATTCGAGAAAATGTTGTGATCTTTTCGCAACTCCAGATTATCAGGTATTCTAGATTAATAATATCTAATGATTATTTATATATATATTTGGGTTATATATTTTATGTATATATATTACAATTAACATTCTTAATTAATTTTGTAGCAATTAAGTTCTACGAATGCTAATAATAGATCCGCTTTGACTGTCCACCATCGTGCTGGTTCAAGATCATTCCACCGTCTTATTGATAAAATGGTAATTAATAATATTATAGAATTCATTTATTTTTTTATATTTTTTATATTTTTTTATTTAAGTAGTAATATTATCTTTTTAAAATTGCTAATGTGAAATCCTCTCCGAGTGACATAGACATATTCACTCAAGTGCTTGGGCCCAACTCTAGTATGACAAGAGGTTTGGGATGATCTTTCAAGCATTCTGGTTCATCCTCCTCATCCTCTTCGACTTCACAAATTAATAATCTTACCAAAGATTTGGAAGCTGCATGACGCGAGAATGAGTATATGAGGTCGAGGCAGCACGAGTTGGAGTCCCTCTTAGAGCGACAATCTCATTTAGAGACGCGTTTACAGGACCAACAGAGAGACTAGGAAGAAAGAATGCGCAATGAAATCCAACAGCAAGTGCAGCGGGAGATGATGGTGCAAATGGAGCGTGTTATGTCATTGCAACAGAAGCAGGGTAGACAAAGAAAGAATAAATGAATTCTCTCAATTTAATTCGTGTATATAACTTTTCTTATCTAATTTTAAGACTTTTTAAGACATTGTTAGTTGTAGAATATTTATGGTGTGTAATATGATACAATTAATATGTTTCTTCATTTCTTAATTTTAGAAAATTAGTGTATTTCTGATCTGTACGTTCAAATGTAAAAAAAAAACGTTTGAATAAGATTTCACATTTGAACGTTTGTTCGAACGTAATTACACGATTTGACGATTAATGTTCAATGAAACCTCTGAATGTACAATGTTTGTTCGAACACTTCTTCTTTAACATTCGAACACACGTCCGAACGTTATACTCGTTACATTCGAGCGGTGTTCCCATAATGTTCGAACAAACATTCGAACGTTTAATGCTTTCGGACGTAAAAATGTCCGAACGCAAATATTATATGTTCGAACTATAATCAACGAACGTCAACTTCTTTCATTCGAATGTAAATTGCTCGAGTTGGCTTTCGAACGTAAAAAATTACGTCCGAACGTTACTTTCTGTGACCGTTTTCAACCATCACAAAAAACTAGAACGTTCGAACGTCACTCTAAACGGAACAACTCCAACCATCACTAAAAATATTTTTAGTAACGGTTCAATAGTAAAGTGTCACTAAATATATTCTGTGACGCATATTAGGTGACGGTTGTGATGACGGTTTCAAACCGTCACCAAATGTCTTTAGTGACGTTTTTATGGTTTTTGATAACGGTTTTCTCTGTCACAAAAGACTAATTGTATTGTAGTGACAGCAACCAAATCAACACTAAAGAATAATTGTGACATATACACCATAACATATTGTACTATCTAGAAGGACAATTGTCATTGTATAAGTGGTGAAAGCAGCAATACAAATCAATAGGATGAAAAAATGAGTGTATTGAAAGGATAGTTAATTCTGGAAAATCATAATCAGTTCAAACCTTTTCTCAAACACCTTAAGGCATTCATTTGTTCAACAATCACCAACCTTAATTCTTTGATCAAGCGGTCAGAATAGTTGGGATATGATAGTAACTTATCTATGGCATTAGGCATCTCATCCGAACTGAGGAACTCACTTTTACTTACACAGTAATAGTCATCCGAATTTTTTGAAACGACATACCGATCCCTTTCTTGTAGCTAAAACTTGAAAATCCCAGTTCCCGGGTTATCCCTTCCTATCCACGAAGCCAACTCTAGGTCTTCCACCATTTTCATACCTGGAAGAAACGTATCAGTTTGATATTTGAAGCTCTCCCACAGATAAACCACCATGCTAATATGCTACGGATAATAATAGACCAGTAATCATTCCCAGTGCCAGTGGTGTCAGATATTTTGAGGTTTCCATCTTCATCAATTCCAAAAACTCCAGTGGAACCCTTCGGTATCGGGTCGTCACGATTGGCAACCCACACAACAATTTGATTTGGCCAACTGTGATACCATATCCCGATGAACCTCATGCCGCTAGAGCTTCCCAACGGGGTAAAGAATCCCAGTTCAAACTTCCCTCCAGCGGAGATAAGAGTTGTAACATTTTTACGAAGAAAGTAGCTGGGAGTTGAAACTGGAATTCTCGTTGTGATTTTGAACATACCGTACAAGAAACAACCCTATAGTACTTATTTTAATAACAAAATACAAAAGTTGTATATCTATCCATCTCCTATATATATATATATTCAATATTAATGCAAGAAACAAACTTCACGCAGGTCTCTCGATGGATGAAGGATGGAAAAAAAGTTTCAGATTGATTTCAATCCGTGTCTTATTTTCCAAATGTTGGTTGTTGCAATTTGGTTTGGTTTCTGTTTTCTTTCTCTTAAAATTCACTTGAAGTTAATTAGAATTATATAATTACAATAAAGGAAAGAGACATATCTATACAGACTAGTTTCATGAATCTTATGGTTGGGGATCATGGTCTCTTAGCAGTAGTCCTTTTCTATCTGATGACCACTATACATGATAGCGCCCTTTACTTTCATTTTACTTTAAATGAATGGTATACATTTAATGAACAGATTTCGACATCATCAATCTGTTTAGCATATCATATCAGCAAACAAATTACAAACTTGCAAATTTAAAAGGAAGTTTCATTTAGAGCATGCAGGCCGGTCAAAGTCATCACATGTGGCCGGCCTGCCTTTGACAACCAATTAACCTCCATTTCATCTTTTATAATATTGGTCCATACAACAATGGCTTTTACTTATGTGTCCCATACTAAAGAGACAGAAATGGGAGAAATAGCCCCTCCTTTTCTGCATGGCAGTATGAGTACCACAACATGAAGTGCTAGAAACTTGGAAAGAGAAATTAAACAGGGTTTGGGAATCTTGAGTATCAACGACCTTCTTCTAGGGTAACCGTTAACTCTGGTTTACTAGAAGAAGAAGCTGTGCCAGAAAGGGATCTCCTTACAACATAGGCTGGTTGTTTAGGAGTTGGAAGAGTTGGACTTTCACTACCAAGCATGAAAACTGCATTTGACATGGAGGGACGGTCAGCTGGGTCTTCTTGCACGCATAAGAGTCCAACAACAACGCACCTCAAAAACTCATTTGTGTTGCATGTTTCACGCAATGCTTGGTCCATTAAATCTAATGCCCTGTTTTCTTTCCACGACTTCCATGCCTGGGATAGTTTCGAACCTTTGAAATGGTTACGAAGCAGCGTGATGGAAAAATATAAGAGTCTATAACCAATTTATATAGCTCACTTACATATCCAAGAAGACTCAAAGCTTGTTCTGACAGGAAAAATCCTGTGTTTCTTTTCCCGCTGATGATCTCTAGCACAACCACACCAAAGCTAAAGACATCAGACTTGACTGAGAAAAATCCGTCCAACGCATATTCTGGAGACATGTAGCCGCTGCATGACAGCAAATGTTCAAATGGTCAGTGAATTGGGGAACGTATATTGCGGAAACCAAAAAATGTGATTCAAAGTCTAAACAATCTGGAATTGATCATCTCTATTATATGTACTTACTAAGTTCCAACTACTCTGGTTGTGCTTCCCTCAGTTTGTTTGCCTCCAAATATTCTTACCCAGCCGAAGTAAGAAATCTTGGGGTTCATCTCCTCATCTAGGAGAACGTTGCTTGTTTTCAAATCTCTATGAATAATCCTCAACCTAGAACCTTGGTGAAGATAAAGCAGTCCTCGAGCAATTCCCAGAATGATGTTAAAGCGTATCTCCCAGCTCAATAACACATAGTGTTCGATCTTGCACAAGATTTTTCATTCCAAAACAAATTCAATCACCATCTTAATTAAGATGCTTTCTGTTGGCAATATTTCATATATTGATGTATTGAGCAAGTCTAAAAAGTTAAAGAGGTTCAGAGGCTAACCAAATGAAAAGGAGTCTAAGCTTTTGTTGGGCATGTATTCATAGAGTAACATCTTTTTGTCTCCAACAATGCAATAGCCCAGAAGTCTAACTAGATTTCTATGTTGAAGTTTTGCAATCAACACAACGTCATTTTTAAATTCTTCTAAGCCTTGCCCCGAACCACGTGACAGCCTCTTTGTAAACCACAATATTGTTCAAAAATTAATTTTGCAGAGATAGTTATTACCTTGTAAACAGGCCCAAATCCACCTTGTCCAAGCTTGTTTGCCTCTGAGAAGTTATCTGTAGCTACTAGTATACTACCCAAATCAAAAAATGGTACATCAATCCCTTTCTTATCCTCTTCTTTGAACTCAGCTGAAGATATCAAATCTGTGACACGTCTCTCAGTGTCATACAAGTTTAATGTCTGATTTCCCTGATTACTTCTGCTATCTGATTTCAAAACAGAATTTAAAACCAGCCAATTGTCAATCTAATGAAAAGGAGGGAGGAGTCAAACAGAAATTCTATGCCTGCTAGTTACCATTTCTATTGGCCACTCGCCTTCTTTTCAGATAGTACACAAAACACAAGATCATGATGATGAGAATGATAATTGCAATAGTCCTCAGGACAATTAGATAACGCCTGTAGTGACCAGCTACTGCAATACAGCAAGACCATATGGAAGATGGTTAGTCATCTAAAATCTAATACAATATAATATAACTCACATATATGTAAGGAAAAGAACAACTTTTGAAAGGCACGATATATGCTGGTTGATTGAACACTAGAGGAATGCCATGGAGCAGGGTGTGGGGCTGGATTATCATAAGAAAGTAATTCCAGTAGGATAGAGTCCTTCTTGGATATAACATCAAAATGTTCTGATTCTTTCTTGGCTAACATTGCAATCTTAAACTGCCAGTAGTGCTGGCATGAGAGGTAGAACCCTAACCTTTAACACAATGTAAGCTTAGGGCATCCCATCGGAAGTTTGAATTGCAAAGGCACCTCTCCTCTCCATCTTTTGTTGCCATGCAAGTTGAATGTGTCCAAGCCATGCAGTCTGAGGATGATAAGCAAGTCGGCTCCGGTGGTGGGTTCCAACTAATCTCTACTTCATCAGAAGAAAGCCACCTGGTCATGTTAAATGGCAATGAAGAATTGAGCCGCAGATTTCCTTCTGAATTTCCCGCGACAGTACGATTTCCTGCATATTTGACTTGGATGACAAAAGTTCGTGTACTTGGATCGATGCTTTCAATTCGATAGGCAGGGGTACTGTTTGCCGGCATGAAGCTAACTTGGCCGGTGGAATTGTTGCAGTAGTGATGCAGGAGAATCTGAGTCAGATGATGTTAAGTTGTCAGATTGCACGTTGACTGCACTGAAATACCTTGAGGTGGCAGATCAGCGCAAAGAAGGCAAGAAACCGTGATCTTTCCTTGTTTGGGTCAGTTTTGAGCATGTTTCGATATTTTAGCCATAAGTTTGGCTACGGGTATCAGAATCGCGCATATGACCCCAATTCGGAAAACTCTTTTCGGTGCCCACAACGAGCGTGCCGAAAAACGCTGGGTGTGCATCATTTTCGAGGCCAAATTTCACTGTTTTCCCCTCCAATTTCTTATTTTTAGTTATTTTTTACCTTTTATGGTAATATTTCTTTTACTGTTTTTGAAGTGATTCTGAACTCGATTTGGGCCAGATTTCTGGCAGATTACTTCTTTAATTATGTATTTAATTTGGCATGATTATTGAGATTTTGCTATTTTTGATAAAATTCCAATATAGTCGATTTTCAGCTATTATAGCCTGGCTTGTGGATTAATTTGGATGTTTTCTTGATTATTGATAATTTGAATTGACATCAGAGACGTTTTCTCTGTATTTTTGGGCAATCTCTTGATTTTTTTCCTATGAATCATCTGTTGAAACTAGCCTATAGAATAATCGTTGTTCTGTCCGGCGTCAAGTAGAAACTAAAATACATGGGGTCGCCACAATTTCGTCTGGTGCTCAGTGGGCAGGGGATTATGTTTGTTCCACAAGGCTCGCAATCCCTTGTGGTTGATTTTGCAAAGGAGCCTGCAAAGCGTCGAATAGAGACTAAAGTAACAGTACTGAGAAATGAACTTTGATACCATTATAAAATCAAAGCTCTGGCTGTTTTGACAACATGATGTCAACTACTTTTGTATATATAACCCCCGATCGACAACCCACGAGTAACAAGTCATTAGGCAAAGAAGTGGTTAATTTTTCATGTTTTCTAGCATATCTAGCTAGAATTATGGATTTTTTTTAGTGTAACTAAAAAAGAAAGAAAGAAAAAATACCTTTAACAACACGGGTTTTTTCTTTTGTTCGTTTCCATTGTGTTAAGCAATTTAGCAACTGATGAGTCAATTCTAGAGAATTGCAATATTCAATATGGGAGGGAGTACCTATATCAGATTTTTTTTCCACGCGAACAGAAAGGTTACGACCTTCCGCGTACTCCTCTTGAAGACCAGTTAGATCGTCAATCCAAATCAAGCAATTAGCATTTTGACCTCTTTGCATGCTGTTTCCAAGTTCCTGATACGAACAGGCCTGGCAGTCACAGTTGTCAAGGCACGCCTTAATGCATTCTGTTTCATCTTCTACAGAGAAAGCTGTTGGTGATCCTGTTTGGCTCACCTTCATCATCTTTAAGCCCAAGAACCAGCTTGTCTCACTCTCGCCACATAGTTCCGAAATTCTGGAGCACCCGCCAGAAAACACTCCCGAATCCCAACTCTTGGGATTACGAGGCTTGAACCCTGGCAAGCATTTGCATCGACCTATTTTATTGTTAATGTTGCAGACGCCAGATTTCCCGCAAGCATTATGAATGCTACATTCATCTCTTGGCTCCGACCATATCGAAAGCCACTTATCATGTTGATCACCAATAAACTACCAGAACTGTAACTTTCCAGTGTAATCCATCACCAACCTTCTTGTACCATTATTACGAGCCCAAGCGCGATTGTACAAGTCGGTACTATTATAAGTTTTGCTGCTCTGACTTTCCGCATGCTGAAATTTGATAGCAAGTCTGCAATGTCATGATCGAGCGTTTCTTCCGAGTTCGATCTCCAACTTCTGGTCCAGTAAGGGACGTGTGATTTTTGGATAATGTAGTGGACTTGATCTTCTTCTTCTTCTTGATCTTGAGTTTGCGTGAACGTGTAAATTCCAATTCCCGGGTCACCAACGCCAGCCCATGAAGTCAATGTAAAGCTTTCATCGATCTTCATACCTGGAAGAAATGTATCGGTTGGATATTTAAAGCTTTCCCACAGAACTTTTCCAAACTGATCGTCGCTAAAGACCAGGTTTCCAGAATCCATGAGCTTCACAGACCGATTTCTAGATGGTGGTATTTCAAGTTCTGTAGACCAATAATGCTTTGTAGCTGTATCCAATTCCATGAGGTTGCCATCTTCTGCAATTTTAATGACTCCAATGGCACCGGTAGGTATTGGAGACTCTCGGTTGGCAACCCATACAACAGCTCGTGGATCCAATCGATACCATATTCCGACGAACCTGTGGCGGCTAGAGCTTCCCTTAGGGGTAAAGAACCCAAACTCAAAGTTTCCTCCAACCGACACAAGAGTTGATCCATTATTGATCTTGTCGGTAATCTGTTCGTCTTCCTTCAAAATATGTGTAGCACTGCAATATAATTGAGAGGAACACAACAAATGTATGCAAAAGACGAAGAAGATCGAATATGACAAGAAACTTTTAGAAAATGTACTGAAGATTTTGCTTCCTCTACTTATCATTGTGAAGAAATTAAGCAAGAATTATACTAGAACTAAAACTCTTCCGCAGTGTTGTTACTTGTACTCACTTTGTGTTAAGATCATGTTCAAAACAAATCACAAAATTTTCATCTCATCTCATCTCATTTTTCAAATCTTCATATAAAATATAATAAACAATTAAACTTTTTCAAATTCCAATTTAACTTTTTCAAATCCCAAAATAATAATAATATTAAAAATTAATATTTTAAAATTTTATCTAAAACCAAAAATTCTCATTTCACTTCCCATACGTATTCTAGTGATTTGTAATCCCTAGTCAAGATTTTTACTTTATTCTCCGTTGATTTAGGATCTTAATTACTGTCTATTCTTTACTTGTAACTTATATATAGCAGTCTATTTTTTACTGCAATGAATACACGAGACAGTTTTCTGAAAGAAAACCTCACTTTATCACTCTGCTTGCCAATGGTTCTGTCTGCTGCTGGGATCAATGGACACCACAGGTTGAGTAGTTCCAAAAAGTCCCAGGACGTATGTTCTCCGCTCAGCATTGTAAGTTTTATTAAGACAAATTAAGAATTTTTAATTAAGAGCAATTTTTAATTTTTTTTTTTCTTTGAAAGGTCTTTTCATATTTAATTTTATTTTTAATTAAATGACTCGTGGCAATTAGTTATTGGTGTTTATATCTAAAAATAAAAGTTATTATGAAGCCATAATAAGGTAAATGGGTGACCAGGTCAAGGTCATCTGCTATATATTTGTCAATTACATCCTTTTGAGCCGTAGTAAAGAAGGCAAGTGACATGTTCATTTTATCGTTATTTGCCCTGGTCCCAATATCCTCGTCTTTCACTTGCAAAGAGACAGAAAATCTGGCTTTGCCTTTTCCTCTCTTTCTAGAATGAGATATGAACGACTTCATTGACTAGTTTCGCTCCACAGGCTCAAACAGATATTGTAAAAGAAAAATCTTGAAGCCTAACCATCTTATTGATCACCACTAATTGAAGAATTAAATGGATACGCTTGGAATGGACAATGCTTAAGTAAATTGTAACAATACGTTTGGATGTTTGAGACTCATTTCATCTTATATCATCTCAACATGATCCAAATATCACTTAAATACTTTCACTTTTTAATTTCAAATTTTTAACTTTTTTATATAATGGTTATCTGATAATTATAATTTTGCCAAACTTTCAAACAAAACACAAAAAATAATCTAACTTTTTAAATACTAAAAAAAAAATTATATTATAATAATATTTATATTTTATAATATTTTTATTCATTTTTTTTTTTTTTTATCCTTTCTCAAAATCCTATCAATATCTTAAATCAAATTATTTCAGTACTATTTATAATCATTTTATTACTATTTACAAATTTTTCATCTCATCTCATTTCATTTGAACATACCCGTTTAAGTTTCCCCGACAAACATAAATTCAAGCTCCGTTTAGAACTTTGATCAAACTGATATTAACTCAGTTTAGTCTAATTTTAAGTCGAGTTTAACATTCAAACACCAACTCTCAAATCACTAAAATCATCTCAACTCAAAACTTTTTTACAGATAAAACTCACAATTTGTTTCAACTCAAACACCTAAAACGCTTAGCCAGTATGAGGTTGTAAGGTCCACTGCATTGACAGATGGTTTACTTTGTTATGCTGTTACGGAACGTAGGGTCTGGCCGTGTGGTTTGACTACAAAAATGCGCCCAAGTTGACCACATCAGCCTGCATGCAGCTTATGAAGAGATATATATATATATATGCATTTAGTGCAGAAAATCATGCCCAACTATGAAAACCTCGTCTGTGGAGAGAAATGTCCCATTAATTTACTGCCAATTTATAATGTGTATATATATAGATTTTCATAGATGGGCATGATTTTCTACACTAAATGCCAGATCACATATGAACAAAATGACAATAATGAACAGAGGCCCTTTTTGATTGATTCATACAGAACAGAGGCTAAAAGAAGGCCACAACACACAAAAACAGTGATAACAATGGAATCACGTGAAATCAATCGTTAAACTTTTTGCATGATTTAGCCTTTTAACATGCACCTTCTAAGAAGGAAAATGTCGAAAAGTATTCCCCTGCCTTTTATATATGTGAAAAGTTTTTGTCCATGCACTCTCCTCTTTTTCTTTTCCTTTCTTTTGTCCACAAATACTTATAAAACGGCCCCTGCCCTTCTAGGTCCTTTTTTTTTTTTTTAATTCTGACCCAAACCAATTCACAGTTGGAAGTCGTTTATCAGACTCTACTCTTTTTGTAATAGGAAAACACTAAAGACACAAAAATATCCCACAAAAGAATCTCACACTGATATGGCACACGTCTCCCCTTTATTTTTATTTTCTTTTCCTTTCTCCTCCTCCTCCCGTTCCTACCCCCCGCCCTCTCCCCTTGCTGACTATGGTGGTCGTGTGGGAAGAAGACGCCAGCGGTTCAAGCAGCACCGCCGATGTGGAGCGCCCGCTAAGGAGGTTACCGAGAGAGGGAGGCGCTGCTCGGGAAGAAAGGAGAGAAAGAAGGGCTCTAGTGGCTTGGGGAGAAGCTTATGTCGACGAGGGGCTGGATGCGGTGACGCAGTTGGGCTACAACCGCAGCACTAGCAACTGTGAGAAGGAGAAACCGTGTGAGAAGGCTTGATTTCGGGAGGAAGAAAGGGAGAGGGGCTGCACTGTGGGGGGTTGGGTCCGGTCGGAGGTCACCAGTGAGGGGGAACAGCAGCTGGTGGTGGCCGGCGACAAGCTGTGGCAGTGCTACTATGGTTGGGAGAGAGAGTAGGGTGAGGCGCACAGCTACTAGGAAGCTAAAAGGGGAGAGAGGCGAGAAAGGGAAAGTAGAGGAATGAGGGGCTAGGGAAAATGGACACGTGATAGTGTGTCATATCAGTGTGTGAGATCCATTTGTATCTCTAGCAACTCCCTTTATAATAAGGTAAGGTTGGGATAAATTCGGTCAAGTCAAATTGGAATATCATGGAGTCAGCACAGGTGTGGACGACCGGGCGGGGACTCAAAACTCACTCGTTTAATCTGCACTACGCATCCTTACTGTGTGAGGAGAGCTTTTTAACTTTGAAATATAAACACGAGTACATGGTAAGTTTAAAGAAAAATGATTTATACAAAACTTTAAATGGACAAGTTTTGCACAAATTTTTGTAAAAAAATAACTCCCACGTTAAAAAAGTGTAAAAAAAAATTATTATTTATTAGTATGATTCACTTTTTTACAAAGGACTTGTATGAGACTTATACATAGCATTATTACTTAAAGTTTAAATAAGTACTCATACATGCCAAACCAAAAAGACAGTGGAGTTAATAGCACTTTATATAATGGCAAGTTTTTTCTTTTCTAAAGTTTTTACATCACACAACATTTAAATGATATAATTTAATTTAAAATATTAAAATCTTAAAATTTATCTTTCAAACTATAACATGTTGATGGTGTATAATATAAAAGTATTAGAACAGACTTGTTCATTTTGTAATAATGCAGCAAGAGAAATAATATTTGTAATTATAGAGTGCGCAACCGCCGCATAATTCTTTTGAAAAAACGAGTAAATACGGGATCCAGTGACCCACACAAATTTTTTTTTTTAATAATAGATTCTACTATTTTTCAAAAAAATTATACGACACTTGTATACTTTACGACTATATCTACCATTACTTGCAACAATGCTCATGACACGTTTCTTTTGATAAGGAAAGAAAAAAAAAAAAAAGCAATCTGAAATGCAATGAAAGGGCCGGTGGTGATTTTTAAAAATTTTTTTGAATTGATGAAATTGCGGTGTAAAAGTTTTTTGAGGTTTCTATAAATAATTTTTATATTTTTGGATTGAGAGATGTAATTTACTTCTCATATTTGTCATTTCCAACTATTGTTGGAAGTAGTGACGGAGGCAGAATTATAATTGGTTTGTGTAAATTTAATAAAAAATATATATAATTAGTCAATTAACATGAGATTATTGAATTTAGAAATTCACTAAAGATCTCATTTTTTTACTTCAACAATAAAATAGTTTCGGTCCAATTAATTATTTAGAGTTAAGATAATAACAAGTCAAGTCCATTAATAATAATAATAATAATAATAATAATAATAAAAGTAGAAGATGGAAATGACAAGCTTCACAATCACACATATAATACAAACCAAAACAACTGAATATTGAATAACAATGCCAAGAGCTTTGTAGGGAACTCATCATTTTTGTTTTAAAATTCGAGTGGCTTCATGTAGTGTTTAGTTGGAAGCCCAGCGCCACCTTCTCCAACGACCCACCATTGCACATTATGGGTTCTAAATTATATACCCATTTAATCATTGGGCTACCATAAATACTGTTGGTGGGCCTTAAAGCATCTATTGGATTCGAATGCCACAACAAAAGCAGTAGACACGCAAGCAAGCAAGTTTAGCCCCCCAAATTAGATGCAGCCCACCCAGCTTTAGCTAAGACTTGGCATAAAACTGGACCTCAAATCCCTAATTTTCTTTTTCTTTTCTATTTTTTTTCCTTCTCTTTTCTTTCGAAATCTCATGCAAAATCTCAACTAATACATGATGTGGGAATCTATTTTACACATTTTCTTAATTTTAATTGTTTTGATTCAGAATGTTTTATATGTTTCTTTGCTTGTTTTTCTAGAATTTAAGGTGTCTTTTACATTGATTTAATTCTTGAGAATTCTTAATTATTCTTTAAGTTTCTTTTAAGGAGGCGGATCTGGAAGGCAGAGACGAAAGCTGCTTGCTTCATATATCAACTTTAATGAAGAACACTAGTTTTATTTTTTTTCTTTTCAATTTCATTATGAGCTAATTTTATTTTCTAGAGTTTTGATGTAGTATAGCACTAAACACACAATTTATATTCTAAGTTATTTTATCTTCAATATTTATATAATTGAGTGTTTATTCTTTGTTCTTAATGCTTGCAATTTTCTAGTTAATTATTGTTTGATCTATTAAATCGCAATGAGACCGGGAGGTAATTTGTGATTAGAGCTCTAGGATTAAGCACTATTAGTTGAGCAAAAATAGAGATATTTTACCGCGATTAGTGTATTTATAAGAAAAATCTAAAGAACTTAATGAATTTCTAATTAATTAAAGTTACATAAAGATATGAAGTTATTAGTTGGAGATGTTTTTAGTATTGTTTGAGAGAAAATATTGAATAGTTAATGAATTTTTATCATCAACTTAGAATAATTGGAATTCTATAACAAGGAAGAATAAATTATGTGTGATTCGCTAGGTGAAATCAAACGCTCTTTTCTTCCGTTTGATTTAAATAATCTATTCTTTAAATTTCGGTTTTACAAATAGTAATTAATTAGTAAATTTCAGTACTCAATAGCATATTTAATCTCTATGGGTTCGACATCTGTTTTCTTTAAAACACTTTATTACTTGTTACGATTATGCAAATATTTTCAAAAAAATAATACAATAAACCTTCATTTGCCAAAACATGAGCTGCTTCTTTAACATTTCTCACAACAGGGTTTAAACTCCCATTCTTGCAAAACCCCACGAAGCTCCTTAGAGTACTCTCGTTGAAATAATCAAAGTCAAATCCAAGTGTTAACTATGACATAAATTTACCTTTATCTATTCCATTCACATCTAATCCTCACGTTGGATTATCTATTTATTCTTTATATAATTATAAAATAATATTAATTTAAAATTTTTTTAAAATTTTAAAATTTATTTATTTTTATCACATTTTACCATTCTACGAATTATATGTTAATTAGTAATCATATTCTAATTAAATTATTAGCTAAAAAATCATAATTTCAATAGTCATTTAATGCTAATAACCACAACGTCTAATTAAACTAATCTAAAATTCTATATAAATGTTTTAATTACAAATCAAATTTCTATTTTTCCTATCCAATTATATTTTTTGGCCAAACTTTCTTCTATCCAACAATCATATCTACTACATCTTCCCAAAAAAATTATCAAACATCATATCTTCTACTAAAAATATTTCCCAAATCAAGTATGTCTTATATATAACAATAATACAAAAAAGATATCTTCAAAAAAACTGCCCAAATCAATGTGCATTTACAAGCAGCCCAAAGAAGTCTATCGTTACCGCATTAATGTAGTTACAAAAGCCACATACTAATGTTTAGTGTCCAACATACAGCCCAACGAGAATGGTTGTCCCATTACAGCAACATGCTAAACGCTGGCAGCCCACATCCACATAAACATCATTTCTTAAAAAGTGTTGCTGCACTTCCAACAAAAAACATCCACAGCAACATGTATGCAAAATAACCAGATTTCATGAAGCCATGAAGTGAGAAGAACCCCTTCAAATGCATAATTGCCTTGTGCAATATAAATCTTCATTCAAGTTTTAAGAGAGGGGCTTTAAGACGTAAATATATACCAAACACCAAAGAAGTTATTATTAGAGAGATGCTGAACAAATAAAAATAACCCAAGCAATACATGATGAGTCAGACTTAAATCCATCTTACACCATTCAATGACAAGAAAATAACTATTATTGCATACCCCAGCTGACACACAAGATAACAAGTGAGCCGGATTTAGCCTCCATTGCTAGCTTATTAATCTCAGGAAGAATAGTATTAGCTGCTTGCATTTGAGTACTCCTCTCAACTCCGATTGGATCGGTCAAGATGCACACTCAACTAAAGCGGTACACAGCTGAAACGATTTTTTATGTGGGGGGAGGGATATAAACAACAGATTATTGTCAAAAAACACTAGCGAAATGAGTACAATTTCAATTAGACACAAATTGATTAATTAACTTAGCTAAGAAAGAGCATGCGTTGTTACCTCAGCATCTGCAACAACGGAAACTAGTCTCGCCAATAAAATGAACAAAGGAAACGGATTTTGAGTTTGTAAACTTTCATTCACAGTCCCGGTTACAAGAAATTTTCATTTGTATTCTGCATGATCAACCAACAGGAACCAAGTAAGAGCCTCGAATTGTTAGCTCTAGTGCCCTTATTCAACTAATTACTCTAGGGTCATGAAAAATAATGAAATTGAACTAACCATACTAAGAAAAGGATTCAAGTATTCTTAAACAGAAAAGCTTGGTGCTATCGTTTGTACTCATCATATACTTGATGGAAGGATTAAATGTTACAACAAAAGAAGCACAAATGACAATCAATGTCAAATTCAAAAACATGAGCAAACCTGGTTGAGGATGTTTATCTAAATCATGACAGGAGGTTTTACCATCTCTTAAATACTAGAAAACCTTCAAAGTAGTGGCATTTGGATGACAGTAAATTTCAAATACTAAGATATGTAAATCATTTTACCCAAAAAGAGAAATATCGAAATTATTTATGTCACAGATACTAATCCAAGGCTCAGTTTAATGTCTTCATTTTTTTTTTTTTTAATTGGAAGTTTAACTTCTTGATTAGGATGTTCACATGAAGGTGTTGCTTAAGAACCAAGATCCAACAGCTACTCAATGGAAGCTTAAAAACATTTGCTTGAAAAAACAACATCAATAGCAGAAAATGCACAACTGAGAGAAAATGTAGCATATGATGTAAGATCTTAACAATTCAACAGAAAGATGAATACACGAGATATCTTTGGCTTGGCTTACACAATTAAGCCGTGTAGTTTTCCATTATATTTATAGCTGTACAATTGAACTATTAAACGTATAATAAGGAAACAAAATATGAGCAAAATAAGGAAACAATCAAATACACTAATAGCTAGATTATTTTGAATTAGTAACAGAATGGATGGAGTGAAGAACTGGTGCAGATGCTCCTGGATTTTCTGCTGAAGATGCTGATAGTCTAACACCCCCTTGAATTAATGAGGTTTTGACAGACCATTAATTTGTTCTTAAGATACCGAAAACGTTGTGCAATTTGGCCTTTGGTGAAGACATCCGCTATTTGATCCACAGTTGAAACATGTTGGACTTTAATATCATTGTTGCATACTTTCTCCTGAATAAAATGATAGTCAATCTCGACATGCTTTGTTCTTGCATGGAACACCGGATTTGACGCGAGTTTAATCCTTCATTCAAATTTCAGGAGAGTAACCCTATCCATTTTACTTTAAATGAATGGTATATCGTTAATGAACAGATTTCGACATCATCAATATATATCATCAATCTGTTTAGCATATCGTATCAGCAAACTAATTACAAACTTGCAAATTTAAAAGGACGTTTAATTTAGTGCATGCAGGCTGGTCAACGTCATCCATGTGGCCTGCCTTTGACAACCAACCTCCATTCATCTTTTATAATAGGGTGATGCTACGTAGCAGCCATTGTAGCGGTGCACACTTTGCACTCGCTACGTGGTTGCCTCTGATCCTAACAATTTTTTTTTCATCTCTCATCCACTCACTATCTCGCATCTCATCTTCTCTCTCTCATCTCTCTCAGTTTCGCTCTCTCTCTCTCTCTCATCTCCTTCATCTGCGCTCTCTCTCTCATCACTCTCTCTCTCCAGTGCTCTCTTCATCTACGCTCTCTCTCTCATCTTTCTCATCAAGTCTCTCTCTCATCTTCGCTCTCTCTCTCATCATCTCTCTCTCTCGCCTGCTCTCTCTCTCTCTCATCATTCGGCTCTCTCTCTATCTCTCTCATCTCGGCTCTCTCTCTCATCATCTCTCTCATTCTCAGTCTCTCGTCCGTCTCTCTCTCTCTCATCAGCTTTCTCTTTCATTCTCAATCTCTCATCAGCTCTCTCTCTCATCTTGGCTCTCTTCTCATCATCGTCCGTCTCTCTCTCTCATTCTCAGACTCCCTCTCATCAGCTCTCTCATCGTGTAGTAATTAATGGAATTCTGTAGATTTGTAGTTTGAATTGTGCTACATCATGTGTGCAAAATTGGCTGCCGTGAACAGTGGCTTCTGCCAATAAGTTTTCTTTATAATATTGGTCCACACAACAATGACTTTTACTTATGTGTCCCATACTAAAGAGACTGAAATGAGAGAGAGATATAGACATGTCAACTCCTAAAAATGTGACCAATCAAATCTGCTAAAGTATATATTTTTTTTATAATAGAACGTCATTAATGATTTGAGTACGTACACTTATCAAAATATAGAGTATGATAAAGAAAGTCTGGAATACAATCTTCACAAATCTCACAATTCACAACATTCCAAGCATGCCTAGCAAGTTTGTGAGCTGCCGTATTCCCCACTCGACAGATATGAGTAAAGCAACTTAAATAAAACAGCTCTGTAATCTTCTAACTTCTGCAAATAACGCCCTTAAAGCTGAAACAAACATGTTGTCTTTTTGTAAATATATATTTACAGCTGCTTTTGCATGGTAAAAACAAAAAATTAGAATTTAAAATAGAAGAGAGATAGAGGTGTCAAACGGGCTTCCATACTTTTTATTGCTCATTTAATACACTCTCCAAAATATTTCTGTAGATGACAACTTAAAGCTTTAAGTTGGTGTTCGAACTTGAGGTACCTTATCCCAACATTTGCAAATAACACCCATAATAGATATACATGAATGACTACTTAATGGCCACGAGTCACCTACATTAATCTGATAATTAAGGAAACTACAGTACTACAAAAACAAAAATTAAAATGCTTGGAGTTTCAAAAGAAGGGGTAATAGATCAAAATTACAGTAAGCATTTAATTGTTACAGGGGAAAAACATTACTTTGGGAGAGACGAAAAATAGCCCTACTTTTCTCCATGAGTACCACAACATAAAGTGCTAGAAACTTGGAAAGAGAAATTAAACAGGGTTTGGAATCTTGAGTATCAACGACCTTCTTCTAGGGTAACCGTTAACTCTGGTTTACTAGAAGAAGAAGCTGTGCCAGAAAGGGATCTCCTTACAACATAGGCTGGTTGTTTAGGAGTTGGAAGAGTTGGATTTTCACTACCGAGCATGAAAACTGCATTTGACATGGAGGGACGGTCAGCTGGGTCTTCTTGCACGCATAAGAGTCCAACAACAACACACCTCAAAAACTCATTTGTGTTGCATGTTTCACGTAATGCTTGGTCCATTAGATCTAATGCCCTGTTTTCTTTCCACGACTTCCATGCCTGGGATAGTTTCAAACCTTCGAAATGGTTACGAAGCAGAGTGATAGAAAAATATAAGAGTCTATAACCAATTTATATAGCTCACTTACATATCCAAGAAGACTCAAAGCTTGTTCTGACAGGAAAAATCCTGTGTTTCTTTTCCCGGTGATGATCTCTAGCACAACCACACCAAAGCTAAAGACGTCAGACTTGACTGAGAAAAATCCGTCCAACGCATATTCTGGAGACATGTAGCCGCTGCATGACAGCAAATGTTCAAATGGTCACTGAATTGGGGAACGTATATGGGGGCAACCAAAAAATGTGATACAAAGTCTAAACAATCTAGAATTGATCATCTTTATTATATGTACTTACTAAGTTCCAACTACTCTGGTTGTGCTTCCCTCAGTTTGTTTGCCTCCAAATATTCTTGCCAAGCCGAAGTCAGAAATCTTGGGGCTCATCTCCTCATCTAGGAGAACGTTGCTTGTTTTCAAATCTCTATGAATAATCCTCAACCTAGAATCTTGGTGAAGATAAAGCAGTCCTCGAGCAATTCCCAGAATGATGTTAAAGCGTATCTCCCAGCTCAATAACACACATAGTGTTCGATCTTGCACAAGATTTTTCATTCCAAAACAAATTCAATCACCATCTTAATTAAGATGCTTTCTGTTGGCAATATTTCATATATTGATGTAGTGAGCAAGTCTAAAAAATTTGAGGTTCGGAGGCTAACCAAATAAAAAGGAGTCCAAGCTTTTGTTGGGCATGTATTCATAGAGTAACATCTTTTCGTCTCCAACAATGCAATAGCCCAGAAGTCTAACTAGATTTCTATGTTGAAGTTTTGCAATCAACACAACCTCATTTTTAAATTCTTCTAAGCCTTGCCCCGAACCACGTGACAGCCTCTTTATAGCAATCAGTTGTCCCCCTGAGAACTTACCCTGAGCACATTCCATATGGCATATACATCATCCTTTGTAAACCACAATATTGTTCAAAAATTAATTTTGCCGAGATAGTTATTACCTTGTAAACAGGCCCAAATCCACCTTGTCCAAGCTTGTTTGCCTCTGAGAAGTTATCAGTAGCTTCTAGTATACTACCCAAATCAAAAAATGGTACATCAATCCCTTTCTTATCCTCTTCTTTGAACTCAGCTGAAGATATCAAATCTGTGACACGTCTCTCAGTGTCATACAAGTTTAATGTCTGATTTCCCTGATTACTTCTGCTATCTGATTTCAAAACAGAATTGAAAACCAGCCAATTGTCAATCTAAAGAAAAGGAGGGAGGAGGGGGGGGAGTCAAACAGAAATTCTGTGCCGGCTAGTTACCATTTCTATTGGCCACTCGCCTTCTTTTCAGAGAGTACACAAAACACAAGATCATGATGATGAGAATTATAATTGCCATAGTCCCCAGGACAATTAGATAACGCCTGTTGTGACCAGCTACTGCAATACAGCAAGACCATATGGAAGGTGGTTAGTCATCTAAAATCTAATACAATATAATATAACTCACATATATGTAAGGAAAAGAACAACTTTTGAAAGGCACGATATATGCTGGCTGATTGAACACTAGAGGAATGCCATGGAGCAGGGCGTGGGGCTGGCTAATCATAAGAAAATAATTCCAGTAGGATAGAGTCCTTCTTGGATATAACATCACAATGTTCTGATTCTTTCTTGGCTAACATTGCAATCTTAAACTGCCAGTAGTGCTGGCATGAGAGGTAGAACCCTAACCTTTAACACAATGTAATTTTAGGGCATCCCATTGGAAGTTTGAATTGCAAAGGCACCTCTTCTCTCCATCTTTTGCTACCATGCAAGTTGAATGTGTCCAAGCCATGCAGTCTGAGGATGATATGCAAGTCGGCTCCGGTGGTGGGTTCCAACTAATCTCTACTTCATCAAAGGAAAGCTTCCTGGTCATCTTAAATGGCAATGAAGAATTGGGCAGCAGATTTCCTTCATATTTGACTTGGATGACAAAAGTTCGTGTACTTGGATCGATGATTTCAATTCGATACGCAGGGGTACTGTTTGCCGGCATGAAGCTAACTTGGCCGGTGGAATCGTTGCAGTAGAAACTAAAATACATGGGGTCGCCACAATTTGGTCTGGTGCTCAGTGGGTAGGGGATTATGTTTGTTCCACAAGGCTCGCAATCGCTTGCGGTTGATTCTGCAAAGCGTGGAATAAAAACTAAAGTAACAGTACTGAGAAATGAACTTTGATACCATTATAAAATCAAAGCTCTGGCTGTTTTGACAACATGATGTCAACTACTTTTGTATATATAACCCCAGATCGACAGCCCACGAGTAACAAGTCATTAGGCAAAGAAGTGGTTAATTTTTCATGTTTTCTATCATATCTAGCTAGAATTATGGATTTTTTTTAGTGTAACTAAAAAAGAAAGAAAGAAAAAATACCTTTAACAACACGGGTTTTTTCTTTTGTTCGTTTCCATTGTGTTAAGCAATTTAGCAACTGATGAGTCAAATCTAGAGAATTGCAATATTCAATATGGGAGGGAGTACCTATATCAGATTTTTTTGCCACGCGAACAGAAAGGTTACGACCTTCCGCGTACTCCTCTTGAAGACCAGTTAGATCGTCAATCCAAATCAAGCAGTTAGCATTTTGACCTCTTTGCATGCTGTTTCCAAGTTCCTGATACGAACAGGCCTGGCAGTCACAGTTGTCAAGGCACGCCTTAATGCATTCTGTTTCATCTTCTACAGAGAGAGCTGTTGGTGATCCTGTTTGGCTCACCTTCATCATCTTTAAGCCCAAGAACCAGCTTGTCTCACTCTCGCCACATAGTTCCGAAATTCTGGAGCACCCGCCAGAAAACACTCCCGAATCCCAACTCTTGGGATTACGAGGCTTGAACCCTGGCAAGCATTTGCATCGACCTATTTTATTGTTAATGTTGCAGACGCCAGATTTCCCGCAAGCATTATGAATGCTACATTCATCTCTTGGCACCGACCATATCGAAAGCCACTTATCATGTTGATCACCAATAAACCGCCAGAACCGTAACTTTCCAGTGTAATCCATCACCAACCTTCTTGTACCATTATTACGAGCCCAAGCGCGATTGTAAAAGTCGGTACTATTATAAGTTTTGCTGCTCTTGCTGACTTTCCGCATGCTGAAATTTGATAGCAAGTCTGCAATGGCATGATCAAGCGTTTCTTCCGAGTTCGATCTCCAACTTCCGGTCCAGTAATCGACGTGTGATTTTTGGATAATGTAGTGGAGTACTTGATCTTCTTCTTCTTGATCTTGAGTTCGTTTGAACGTGTAAATTCCCATTCCCGGGTCACCAACGCTAGCCCATGAAGTCAATGTAAGGCTTTCATCCATCTTCATACCTGGAAGAAATGTATCGGTTGGATATTTAAAGCTTTCCCACAGAACTTTTCCAAACTGATCGTCGCTAAAGACCAGGTTTCCAGAATCCATGAGCTTCACAGACAGATTTCTAGACGGGGGTATTTGATCAAGTACTGCAGACCAATATAAATCCTTTGTAGCTGTATCCAATACCGTGAGGTTGCCATCTTCTGCAATTCTAATGACTCCAATGGCACCGGTAGGTATTGGAGACTCTCGGTTGGCAACCCATACAACAGCTTGTGGATCCAATCGATACCATATTCCGACGAACCTGTGGCGGCTAGAGCTTCCATTAGGGGTAAAGAACCCAAACTCAAAGTTTCCCCCAACCGACACAAGAGTTGATGGATTATTGATCTCGTCGGTAATTTGTTCGTCTTCCTTCAAAATATGTCTAGCACTACTGCAATATACTTGAGAGGAACGCAACAAATGTATGCAAAAGACGAAGAAGATCGAATATGACAAGAAACTTTTAGAAAATGTACTGAAGATTTTGCTTCCTCTGCTTATCATTGTGAAGAAATTAAGCAGGAAACTAGAACTACTGAAACTCTTCCGCAGTGTTGTTACTTGTAATCACTCTGCTTGCCAATGGTTCTAGTCATCCATCTAGTCTTTTTTTTTTTTTTTTTTTTCTTTTGAAAGGTCTTTTGATATTTAATTTTTATTTTTAATTAAATGACTCGTGGCAATTAGTTATTGGTGTTTATGTTAAATTTTTGACAAATTGTTAGGGGAAAACTAAAAACATGACTTATTTTGATCGAAGTTGAAAATATAGGTAGTAAAAAATGCGTAATTGTTTATATCTAAAAATAAAAGTTATTAGGAAACCATAATTTTAAGTATTGTATTGGTTAGCCTTTCTGTTTTACATATAAGGCATGTAAGGTAAATGGGTGACCAGGTCAAGGTCGTCTGCTATATAAGTCAATTACATGTTCATTTCATCGTTATTTCCCCTGGTCCCAACATCCTTGCCTTCCACTTCCAAAGAGACAGACAATCTGGCTTTGCCTTTGAATATGAAGTTTTCCTATATAAAAAAAAATGAAATATGAACGACTTCATTGACTTGTTTCTCTCCACATGCTCAAACAGATATTTTAAAAGAAAAATCTTGAAGCCTTACCATCTTATTGATCACCACTAATTGAAGAATTAAATGGATACGCTTGGAATGGACAATGCTTTAGTAAATTGTAACAATACGTTTGGATGTTTGAGACTCATTTCATTTTATATCATCTCAACATGATCCAAATATCACTTAAATACTTTCACTTTTTAATTTCAAATTTTTAACTTTTTTATATAATGGTTATTTGATAATTATAATTTTGCCAAACTTTCAAACAAAATACAAAAAAATAATCTAACTTTTTAAATACTAAAAAAAAATTATATTATAATAATATTTACATTTTATAATATTTTTATTCAATTTTTTTTTTTTTTATCGTTTCTCAAAATCCTATCAATATTTTAAATCAAATTATTTCAATACTATTTATAATCATTTTATTACTATTTACAAATTTTTCATCTTATCTCATTTCATTTGAACATACCCGTTTAAGTCTCCCCGACAAACATAAATTCAAGCTCCGTTTAGAACTTTGATCAAACTGATATTAACTCAGTTCAGTCTAATTTTAAGTCGAGTTTAACATTCAAACACAAACTCTCAAATCACTAAAATCATCTCAACTCAAAACTTTTTTACACATAAAACTCACAATTTGTTTCAACTCAAACACCTAAAACGCTTAGCCAGAATGAGGTAGTAAGGTCCACTGCATTGACAGATGGTTTACTTTGTTATGCTGTTACGGAACGTCGGGTCTGGCCGTGTGGTTTGACTACAAAAATGCGCCCAAGTTGACCACGTCAGCCTGCATGCAGCTTATGAAGATATATATAGATATATATATATCTACACATTATAAATTGGCAGTAAATTAATGGGACATTTCTATCTACAGACGAGATTTTCATAGTTGGGCATGATTTTCTACACTAAATGCCGGATCACATATGAACAAAGTGACAATAATGAACAGAGGCCCTTTTTTATTGATTCATACAGAACAGAGGCTAAAAGAAGGCCACAACACACAAAAATACTGACAAATTGACAATAATGGAATCACGTGAAATCAATCGTTACACTTTTTGCATGATTTAGCCTTTTAACATGCACCTTCTAAGAAGGAAAATGTGGAAAATTATTCCCCTGCCTGATATATTTGTGAAACGGTCCCTGCACTCTCCTCTTTTTCTTTTCCTTTCTTTTGTCCACAAATATTTGTAAAACAGTCCCTGCCCTTCTAGGTCGTTCTTTTTCTGTTTTTAATTTAGACCCAAACCAATTCACAATTAGAAGTCGTTTATCAGACTCTACTCTTTTGTAATAGGAAAACACTAAAGATACAAAGAGATCCTACAAAAGAATCTCACACACTGATATGACACATGTCTATCCTTTTTTTTTTTTCTTTTCCTTTCTCCCCCTCCCCCCGTTCTTGCCCCTTGCCCTCTCCCCTCGCCAACCATGGTGGTCGAGGACCACCTCATGGTGGGCAGAAGATGCCAGAGGTCCAAGCGGCACCGCTGGTGTGGAGCGTCACTAAGGAGGTTATGAGAGAGGGAGGCGCTTTACCAAGAGAGAGAGGTGTTGCTTGGGGAGAAGGGAGAGAGAGAGAGAGAGAAAGGGCTCTGGTGGCTGGGGGAGAAGCTTACATTGAAGAGGGGTTAGGTGCGGTGGCGCAATTGGGCTGCAACGGCAGTGCTGGCAGCGACGAAAGGGAGAAACTGTGTGAGAAGGGCTCGATTTCGGGGGGAAGAAAGGGAGAGGGGCTGCACTGTGGGAGGCTAGGTCTGGTAGGAGGTCACCGGTGAGGGGGAAAGGCCACTGTTGATGGTCGGCGACGATGTGTGGCAGCGCTACTATGGCTAGGAGAGAAAGTTGGGTGAGGCGCACGGCTGCTGGGAAGCTAAAAGGGGAAAGAGGAGAGAGAGGGAAAGTGGGAGAATGAGGGGCTAGGGAAAATGGACAAATGATAGTGTGTCACATCAGTGTGTGGGATCCCTTTGTATCTCTAGCAGCTCCCTTTATAATAAGGCAAGGTTGGAATAAATTCGATCGAGTCAAATTGGAATATAATGGAGTCAGCACACGTGTGGACGACTGGGCGAGGACTCAAACTTCACTCTTTTAAAGTGCATTGCGCATACTCACTGTGTGAGGGGAGCTTTTTAACTTTGAAATATAAACACAAGTACATGGTAAGTTTAAAGAAAAATGATATATACAAACTTTAAATAGACAAGTTTTGCACAAATTTTTGTAAAAAAGTGACTCCCACGTTAAAAAAAGTGTAAAAAAAATTATTCTTTATTAGTATGACTCACTTTTTTACAAAGGACTTATATGAGACTTAGGCCCCGCTTGGATATACAGTTCAGATGAGATGAGATGAGATGTTTTGAATAGTAGTTGAATAAAATATTGGTAGAATATATTTTTTAGTATTATTTTTATGTTGGGATTTGAAAAAGTTGAATTGTTTATTATATTTTTGTATGAAAATTTGAAAAAGTTGTAATGATTGAGATGAGATGAGATGTTTTGAATAGTAGTTGAATAAAATATTGGTAGAATATATTTTTTAGTATTATTTTTATGTTGGGATTTGAAAAAGTTGAATTGTTTATTATATTTTTGTATGAAAATTTGAAAAAGTTGTAATGATTGAGATGAGATGAGATAGTGGTTTTGTGTAAACAAACGGGGCCTCAGGATGAGCTTGTCTTGGCGTATCCAGTGGGTTTTTTGTGGATTGATGATGGTGGAAACAATGGAAGATGGACAGGGGTGATGACCAGTGACATAATCAAGCAGGTTATAACCAATGAGGAGGGCTTCAAACTGGGCACGCCACTAAGGGAAGGTGGAGGGTGTGAGTTTCTCATTAATTTGGGCAGCAATGTTGAGACCAATGAGAGGGATTTCGGTGGGGGATGGTGGTGCTGTAACAGGGTTACGATGGGTTTCAGAGGTGGGGATCGAGTTTTCGTTGGAGGACGGCTCTCCTGATACCATGATGAATTTTCAGAGTAGAGATATATTGCTACCAAGTATGGAAAATATTCACACATACATTCTATTGATCGTATGAAGAATTTATACAATATTAGAGAGTCTATTCTAAGTAAGTTTCCTAAATTTATGACTAACGGATACAAAGAGAATTTGACTTAGAAATTCCAGGCTGTTACAGCCTTGATAGCCTTGGAAAATTATTCCCCTGACTTTTATATTTGTGAAACGGTCCCTGCACTCTCCTCTTTTTCTTTTCCTTTCTTTGTCCACAAATATTTGTAAACGGCCACTGCCCTTGTACGTCGTTCTTTTTTTGCTTTTAATTCTGACCCAAACCAATTCACAGTCGGAAGTCGTTTATGAGACTACTCTTTTTGTAATTAGGCAAGGGTGGAATAAATTCGTTCGAGTCAAATTGGAACATAATGGAGTCTGCACACATGTGGACTGTCCGGACTCACATTTCACAGCACTAGTGATAGGCTTAATAAAGTCAAAATTTGACCAAAATTTAATTAAATTATACAAAAAAGAGTTATAGTGAACTCAACAAAATTACAGTAATTTAGCTTTCATATTTTCATTGGCTAAATTTATTGAGCCCCAGCTGCTAGCTAAAATAATATTTTGACATAAATATTATTTTATCCGTTGTAAAAAGAAAGACCGTTAGAAAATTTTATCCGTTGGAATAATATAAACGTTAGAAAAGTAATTAGTAATTTTTTAATAACAAATAAATATTCAAATTACAATTAGAATTAAAATAAATAAAAAGTTTAAAATCAATATTTTAATAGAATAGTGATAGATTTGTTCAGTCTATTATTTGGTGTTGTTAAAAAGTGGCTACCTAAATTTATAAAAGTAAATTTTGTAATCAAATTTTGGCTAAAATTTATTGAGATCACTACTAGTGCTCTCACTCGTTTGAAGTGCACGGGAACTTTTTAACTTTGAAATATAAACACGAGTACATGATAAGTTTAAAGAAAAGTAATTTGTACAAATTTTTAACAGGTAAATTTTGCTCAAATTTTTGTAATAGCCCACACATTAAAAAAATGTAAAAAAAAAAAAAAACTATTTTTTATTAGTATGATTCACTTTTTTACAAAAGACTTACATGAAATTTGTACCTAGTATTACTCAAGTATAAATGAGTACTCATACACGCCCAACCAAAAAGACAGTTGAACTATAGCACTTTATATAACGAGTTTTTTCTTTTCTAAAGTCTTTACACCACACAATATCCACATGATATAATTTAATTTAAAATATTAAAATCTTGAAATTTATCTTTCAAACTGTCATATTGATGGTGTAGAATGTGAAATATTAGAACAGGCCAATTCATTTCTTAAAAGTTCTTGAGGTTTCTATAAATAACTATTATCTTTTTAGATTCGATTGGATGAAATTTCTCTTGGGAGAGATGTAATTTACTTCTCAGATTTGTCATTTCCAACTATTGTGGGAAGTAGTGACGGAGGCAGAATTATGATTGGTTTGTGTAAATTTAATAAAAAAATATATATAAAATTAGTCAATTAACATGAGATTATTGAATTTCGAAATTCACTAAACATCTCATTTTTTTACTTCAACAAGAAAATAGTTTCGGTCCAATTAATTATTTAGAGTTAAGATAATAACAAGTCAAGTTCATTAATAATAATAATAATAATAATAAGAATAATAATAATAAAAATAAAGTAGAAGACGGTAATGACAAACTCTACAATCACATATAATACAAACCAAAACAACTGAATAGTAAATAACAATGCCAAGAGCTTTGTAGGGAACTCATCATTTTTGTTTTAAAATTTTTGAGTGGGTGCATGGAATGTTTAGTTGGAAGCCACCTTTGCACATTATGGATTCTAAATTATATATCCATTTATCCATTGGGCTACCATACATAGTGTTGGTGGGCCTTAAAGCACCTACTAGATTCGAATGCCACAACAAAAGCAGCAGACACGCAAGCAAGTTCAGCCCACCAAATTAGTTGCAGCCCACCCAGCTTTAGCCAAGACATGGTATAATACTGGACCTCAAATTCCTATTTTTTGATTTTTCTTTTATTTTCTTTTCTTTCCAAAACATGAGCTGCTTCTTTAACATTTCTCACAACAGGCTTAAACTCCCAATGTTGCAAAACCCCATGCGGCTCCTTGGAGAATGATCTATTTCCTCAGCAATATTGAAAAATATTAAATAATTAAAAGAGAAAAAAAGAAGATCGTGTATCCTAACCAATCTGTATTTTTAACACTAGATATTGGAATCTATTACAATCTAAGACCGTAACGGTGGAATTTTATAATAATAATAATAATAATAGTTTTATTATATATCATATCTACATATCACACACTACTCTTATTTTTATTTTTAAAAATTATTTTTAATTTTATTCTTTCTAAGAGCATTAGCATTGGCTTGATTAAATATATCTTCAAAATTTAACTAATATCACACTTTTTTACATTTACCTATTCTATTTTAATTCAATTAGGGCTGTAATCGAGCCGAGCAGAGCCGAGCTTTGGCTTGTCGAGCTCGGCTCGACTCAAAATACTCGAGCCTGAGCTCGAAATTTTTTTTTATTCTCTGTTCTAGCTCGACTCGATAAAATAAATTCTTAACTCAAGCTCGAGCTCGAGCTCGTCCCATAAACGAGTTCGAGTCGAGCCGAGCTCGAGCTTGAATTTTTTTTTTTTAATAAGATTTAATAATTAATAAAATAAAAAAATAAAATAAAAGACCTAATATTGAATTTATACAACTAACAAGTATACCTTTATTGAATTATGAAATCTTAAAAAATTTATAAATAATTAAAATATCTAACTAGTTGATATTTATCCAAAATAATAATATATTAGCCTACATATATTATTAATACATACACTTAATATGATAGTATATATCTATTTTATATATGATTTTCACATACTTGTATATAACATTATTAAATTTTATCGACTAATTATTATACAAATTATAAAATATACCTATAAAGTATATTCACTATATAGACATAAGTAATTAAATTACATATTATATATTTAATTATAAAAGTGGTATGCTTATATTATTAGCTAATACATATATATGTATATATACATAGATGTATGTATATATTTATTAATATATGAATGAGTTTTAATTGAGTCGAGCTAACGAGTCGATTCGAGCACAAACGAGCGAGCCTTGACGAGCCTTAATCGAGTCGAGTCGAGTTTTGTCGGGTATGTGTCATTTACTAATCGAGTGGGTATCTGCTTTCACGAACGAGCTTTTTTTTTTTCACTAGTCGAGTTCGATTCGAGTTTAACCGAGCGAGTACCAAGCGGACTATCGAGTAGACTGGTTCATTTACAGCCCTAAATTCAATTATCATATTAGATTAATCATTCACTCTCTATATAATAATAAAATATTATTAAATTAATAATTTTTTTATTTAATTTATTTGTATCACATTTTATAATTCTACCAATTTAATATTAATAATAATTATATTCTAATTAAATTAATATTAAAAAATCATATTTTTAAAAGTCATTTAATATTAATAACAAAAAATATTTGATTAAACTCATCTAAAATTCTATCTAAATTTCTTAATTACAAGTCAAATAGTATTTTTATTGGAGTGAGAAATTAATATTGTAATGTTTGCTTGGAGTTAGAAATTAATATTTTAATGTTTGATGAATCAATAGTAGTTCTCCATCTTTAACTAACCATTGTAGCAAAAGTCTATTTTATTTTAGACTTGGCCAATCTAATGTGCAGTGTTTTTTATATTAATTATTTAAATTTTAGCTACCTTTCTCATTTGGCCAATCTAATATGGATGTTCTAAACTGATTAAATTTCTTTATTCATCATCTATACACCGTATATTTAATAAAAAATAAATAAATAATTATGTACATTATATATAGTATAAAGATTATAAATAAAATTTTTCTAATAATAAAAAAAGACAAAAACAATAAAAACGACTTCGTCAATCGAAGCCGCTGAAGTAGGAGCGCGTGGTCAAGAGGAATGCTGACCATAGACGATAAGGGAGGAGTCAGAGAAGAGATATATTCCGAGCGGGGCCCAAGAGACAGGTCAGACATCCCCAAATCAAGTATAGCGCACGTGGCCCAAGCCTCTGAAGCGAATCGGAATCTCCAGCACGCTATCTCTATGCCACCTGGATATGGCGCGTCACCGTCAAACCAAAAATATCCCAAGGAAGCAAAACCTTTAAAGGAGTGGAGCGGTACCATAAAATATAATATATAGACCACAGAGGTTGTTGTTCCCTGACGAACCAACACCTGGCGCTACGAGACACCACAGCCTTAAGAACGGTGAAATCCTTCTGTTTTCACAGGTAGAGTACCAACCACAGCTCTGGAGCCCATCCTTTTCGGTTTAAAATTACACCCGTACCCTTAACCCAATCACTACTACTTTTATTCAATATTTTTTCCTTGTTTTTTAATAATTAGTTCAATAATTCAATTGCGATTCGGCCCTTCGAAGAATCATAGAAAATATTATTTGTAATCAATAATAATTATTGCAGCTTTTTCGCTTTAAGTAATTATATTCTATAATGAATGTGGCATTTTATGATGGTTTCGAATATATATATATATATCACATTAAACGTAGATAATAAGCCCTTTCGATTAGTTTCTATTAAAGTTCTAACAAACTCTTTTCTGTGGTGTACATTGGTGAATAAATAAGAAGTGACCTAGATGTTTTATGTCAATCACTTTATTAAAATATGTTTTAAATATCTCAAATTAGACATCACAAAATCAAAACAATACATGTAAATTACGAATAAATATATAAACAAAATTAAAATTAAAAATCTATGGCCATAGAATTTAAAATTTTAAAACCAAAAATAATATATATATAGATAATATAAAAATAAGAATTTCAATACCAAAAACAAATTGAACCGGTGGAGGGGGAACCCGTACCTTATGCTCGGCGCATGAAAATATAATGCCACACTTCATAATTTATATGCATGTCATACTTTAATTTGTAAATTTTATCTTTTAAATTAAATTATATCGTACAAATAAGAATAATGTTATATATAGCTGTAGAGTGGGCAAGCATCATATAATTGTTTTGAAAAAGAGTGGGATTCATTATTATTATTATTTTTATGTGAATCCCTTAGTTATTTATTTTTTTCAATGTGATTATATGATACTTGTACACTCATGACTGCAACTATCATTTTTCTATAAATAATGTGTGATGTAAAAATTTTTAAATAGAATTATCAATTTAAAGGACCGATAAAAACAAAGTCTTAAATAAATTTATTTATAACTGAAAAAGGCAAATGTAAAATAATAACTATACATACACAACATATTTTACAATACATATTTTAAAGTGAGATTATTTTTGTAAAGTAATGTTATTTTTATAAGATATTTTATAAAAATATTCTTTATTTTTTAAAATATAGTTGTGTAATATTTTGTTAAAAATGATGTGTTATCATTTTTCAATGTAAAAAAATATTGCCCATTTGTCTACTCATTGTGAATGGGGGGTGGGATTGGGAAATCTGGAAGATACAACCCATTAGGGAAGCCAAAGTCTGTAGAAGGTAGTTTCGTTATTTGAAGTAAAAAGTGGGGGTTGTTTACTATAAAGAATACAACTTCCCCTTTCCTGCATTCCCTTCGCTTCTTCCCACGCATCCATTGATAACTCGCAGCAGGAGAGGGAGAGAGAGAGAGAGAGAGAGAGAAGAGGGAGAAAGTAGAGGGAGAAAATTCCCGAGAAAGAATTAAAGACCAAATCGGACTTTTTCGGAACAGGGAAGAGATGAAAAACTGCGAGCTCTGCAAGGCCCCTGCTAGGACTTACTGCGAGTCGGACGAGGCGAGCCTCTGCTGGGACTGCGACGCCAAGGTCCACGGAGCCAACTTCCTCGTGGCTCGCCATTCCAGGACCCTCCTCTGCCACGCGTGCCAGACCCAAACCCCGTGGAGAGCGTCCGGTGCAAAGCTCGGGCACACGGTCTCCATGTGCGTGGGCTGCGTCGCAGGAAACCGAAACAAAGATGAAGAGCGGGAGAGCCAAGGAGGTAATGATGATGATCTCGAAGAAAACGACCATGATCAGGACGTGGATGACATAGATGATGAGGATGATGAGGATGACGACGGTGATGGTGATAATTATGATGAGGAGGAGGGAGATAATCAGGTTGTGCCGTGGTCTACGCCGCCTGCGGCGAGCTCTTCGAGTAGCGAAGAAGTGTCGGTGACAACGATTGCGTTGAAGCGAATGCGTGAGAACGGTTTAGATCTTCGAAACGCTCAGGTTTGTGTACCCGCCTTCTCTCTCAAATCTCTCCGTTCTCAGTTTCTGCTTCCATTTTTAATTCACAACATTTCGATGCTTTTGGCGATTGTGTTTTTTATTAGTTTTGCATTTTTTTCCCCCGAATCGAGATTCAAACGAGCGTTTAGGACTTATTATTTCCTGAACAATAGCAGGACGATCTCAGCCGTTCTTCAACTGAGCGGGAGAACGGCGCGGCGTTGACGGCTCAGGCTGGTGACGGCGAGGCGACTTCTGTTGACTCAATGAGGCCCCGGAAGAACCGGAGGACGGAACCTGACCTGTCGGTTAAGGTCGATGGCGGTGCGGCATCTTCTTCGACGATTATTGGGTCGCTCAGGAGAATCCGACGGCGAGATTAGTGAAGAATAGGGAGCTGTCGACGTGGATTCCTCGAATACTGTTAGCTGTCCGATTAAAATTAACCCTCTTCCTAACAACAGTACTGGGTTGTTTGACCAATGAATGCATTAGTTAATATGTAATACTAATTATTAATTTAGACGGTTTATATACTTAATATTGAGATGATATTAAGGAGGAATGGGGGACGGAGATTGTGGTTGTGTTGCAATGTCGTTTCGTTAACAATACATATTCCTCTTTCGTCGTATGGTTCGATGGGAGCAAACTTGGGATAGGATTTTATTTTTTTATTTTTTTATTTTATGTTTAGAGAATAATGAACGGAGAAAAAAAAAATCTTTGTACTTTATAGAAACAAAAATATAAAACTTCACTCAAAATATAGAGGTCTCAGGAACTAGAAAAATTTTCATTATTATTCACCCTCGTACGTTACACCTCGTACCTTTATTTGGTCAAGAAACTGAAAGGCAGAATCAAAAGACGTGTTAGAAAATTATAAGTATTAAACAAAAAGAATGGAACCTTAATTATTGTAAGAAAAAGTTTGCAAGAGGACAAATAATACACAATTTTGGCACAATCACATAATAAAATATTAAGATTTTAGATATTATTTTAATATGAATTCGTAAAATGGTTGGTTAAAGGCTTTGACTTCTTGTAAGGCTTGGCCTAACTATAATATGCTCATTATTCTTTAGCGGGGAAGAGAGAGCAAGAGGACGACACATCACATATATTCCCACGAATGGCAGAAGAAAAACAAGGGAAAAATCCGTATGGGTCATGATACAAGCATATACAGAGAATTTAGAAAATTTTATATACAACATTATCGTCTCACATTCGTTTTAACATATATATAAGATGTTTAAATAATTTTTTATAATTTAATAATGGTAAATGTGTAATATTTTATATAATAAAATAAAAAATATATAATATTATTCTAAAAATCTTGAAGGTGGTGATCAGAATAACAGAGTAGAGTAGGGGTAGTAGAAATTGGAAAATGTCAGGAGGTTAGCGTGGAAGAGGCCGTTGAGGCACGCACAGTAAGAATTTGGTTGTGTGGAGGTCATGAGGTGGGGACCCCGACAATTGTATGTATGGCTGATCCCCCACTTTTCAAATTGAGCCACAGACTGTGTATGTGTGCGCGTGTCATGGCCAATAGCCTCACGANTTTTTTTTTTTTCTTGTTGGTCAATATATATTTGATATTTTGGTTACTTACTTAACAAAGATATTTTTTTATTTTTTATTATTATTCTTGGTGCCATGTCCTTCACAAATTAAGGCTAAAATAATTGAAATGAACACTAGGTTCCTCATAGAGCTTCTTTGAAAAAATATATAGCTGTCGTCGATTGTACGTTACGTGGCAGGCCAATCCATCACATCGAGCCCAAAATGCATGGTATATAGAATTCCAAGCTCTCTCACAACCATAAACAGATTATATGGCTGTCGATTGTTCTTTCGGCTTCTTGGAAACCCAAAAGCTGGTCAACCATAAATATATTCTAATTAATTAAGATATTAAATTGCAGGATATTGTTGATTTTGAAAAGCAGCAAAATGTTACTCCTATTCTAATCGTCGGTACTTGCTGCTGGGATATTTTATTTTATTTTTTTAAAATTTCTTTTTATTTAATAATTAAAAAATATTTTTTAATAATATTATGATTTTTTATTTTTTAAAAGGACGTAATACCTTCCTGAAAAGAATAATATTATATATATTTATAGTTTTATTTATATTTTTAGTTAAAAAATTTATTTTGTTAATTTTCTTTTAAATTGTATAATTTTTAACTTATTAATAACTTACACGTCAAAAAAATATTTTTTTGAAGTATGTTTAATATTTTTCTTTTGAAAATGATATAAAGAATGGGCTAGAGTTGGGAGAAGGTATCAGAAAAGTATAAAAGGACCAAAGTTCTTGTGGTGCAGAATTGTTTGAGTGTTTTGAGGAAAGAAAGATTAAATTGTCGTTTTGTGGTAAAGGGGTGGTTGTGTTGTATGATTCGTACTGAAATGTCTTGAAACCGAAACAAAACACCGTGGAGCAATCACGCATGATCATGATGAGGACCTTCCTCAACTCCCCCGCATCAAACTTCTTAGGATTCTGCTAACAACGACAAAAGAATTTTATGCATTTCTTCACGTCAACACATGTTATATATCCTCCACCAGAAATGTAATTGCCCGAATTCAAGACCTATCTTAACTCATTTATTTTATTATTATATTTTTTTAAAATTTTAAAATAATAATAATATTAAAAATTAATATTTAAAAAATATTTTATTCTATTCTTTACAAATCATCTCAACTCATCTCATAATCTAAATAACTGTATTCCACATAATTTAACATCTATTTTATTATTAAAAAAAACTTGTTTATACCAATCACTGGCTCTAATTGAAGCCGACCCAGTAGTCCACCACTCTTCTTTAGATTTTTATATTTATATATATATATTTATTTATTTATTTATTTATATGGGATAATAATCAAGTAAAGAAAGGTGGGACAATAATCCAAGCGATTCCCCTCCTCTGAGTCCACTTGCAAACGATGCTTCAACCATTTTCACTGTTTTCTATGAAATTGAAACCAACCAACAAAACTGTGTGTTTTGACTATTTTGATGCTTTCTACACGTACCACTGCTTTCGAAAATCAGACGGCGCCGATTATACAAATTTGGACATTCCACATGAAGTCCTATCGGTAGCTCCGACAATCTGTGGGCCGGGAGGGCATGCCAACTGTTTTGGTAGCAGTCAGGACTCTTGTAAGAGAAGCACGATTCCATAGACTCTCTCTTGCCTAAAATCTTCTACATATCCATCCCTATTTTCAAATTAATTTAGCGGCGTACACTTTAATTCGTACACCTTAATTTTTTACTTGAGACTCCTTCAGTAACTTATTATTAAAAAATTAATTTTTTTATATCAATTTTATATTTATTTATTTCTTTTAAAAATAGTACATGATACTTACGTGCTCTATAATTACAATTATCATTTCTCGTAATATTTTTAAAAGTATAGAAGACATTTTTGAAAGTTAATGTATGATGATAGTATAATTTGTAGAATTTCCCGTGCTACAACAGTCACAAAGATTTTGATTTTATCAAGAAATTCTAGAAACGATAAGGCAATAGAAATTTTGTTCCTTCTCGCGTGACATATAACCCAATTACATAACATATCAATATAAGTAGTACATGTACATTTGCACACCGAATTCAGATTTTAGTTGCCAGAGGACGGCCATCGAGCTATTATGCATACCTAGAAATCTAAAAGGTACAAAAAAAATCTCTGGAAAGAGATGAAGAACTGTTTTTGTAGATGCCTGTTTCTTTATGAATTCTACAAATGTTTTTTTTTTTTTTTTTTGACGAATAAAATGTTCACTTCTTTACCATGCCAAAGCAATTTAGGGCTATCTTCTCCTGAGAATGTATCTTGATAATCCAGTGGCATATCTAAATTGCATGGATCCAATTGAGTTAAGTAGAAAATTACAGTTGGCTGTATTTTCTTCAAATCCTGAATGTAACTGATACAAATGATCTCAATACTGCTCATGGTTATTGATTGGCATCTCAATAGATGGCATTAAATACATTAAAACCCAACCAAGAGAAGCTATACTTTGTCCAGTACTCTCCTTATCCTATACCTTTTTTTTTTTTTTTGATCAGTAAAAAGTAAGTTTCATTAAAATGAATGAGGATAGGCATAGCCCATGTACACAGGCCTATAACTTATTTATTCTTCGTTTTTTTCACCTGTTAAAAAAGTGAACAACCAACCTCTTTAGTGCAGGTACAATCCATATAAAATCTACCATGATTTGCAGTTTTTTCGGTAAAAGATACAAATTTTATTAATGAAACACCAAAATACAGGCAGGGAAGAGAGGCAAGCTCAAAGGCAAGTCAGTACTAACATGAAATTACCCAGAAGAAAATCTGATGTGGCAGAGTTTGCTGCAGTTTAGGAAAGATTGATGGGTTCGCCACACAGTTGCTCCAACTCACTTTCAAAAACTTTCAGCAAATCTACTTTTGTCCGCCTATAAACCCATGTTTGAGCATTCTGATCCCAGTCAAACCTAGATGGACCACTGTATGAAAACATGATCTTTCAGACAAGAAAAGGAGTACTCAAGAAAAACAGAGGAAGGAAGTTTGATTAAATTTTTACCACCATGATTACCTTAATAACACAGATAGCCTACTCTAACATTGGAGATGTATATAAGCATAACCATGTTTCAGTGATAAAGCAGCATAAACAATACTATGTGGCTTCAGACCCACATTCACAGGTCATTGGTAAAATTTTATACATTACATACATGTTCCAGAAATCATACACATCGCCCCTTTTGGGCACAACGAAGCCACTGGAATCCCCAGAAGGCTTCTAAAGGGAAAGAAAGAAAAGCTGACAGCAATATTAGATGGAACCAAAAGGACATTTGTAACATGTGATATTGTAATTCTGAAACTAGAGTTCGTAAACATTTGGTGAAAATTCATTTGTACTGAAAATGTATACTTCTTTTTATAGTTAAAAGTAAAGTTTTATTGAAACACAATGAAAGGCATTGCCCAAGTACTGTAATAATATTATACTGTAAATATTATTAAACATTAATTTAGTTATGTCACTTGTTAAAAAATCTTAGTTGTCTAAATGAGCAGGTGCTATACCTCTTTTAGTATTTTACATATTTAAAACCCATTTGTGTTGTCCATTTGATCACACCTAGAGATTTGGAAATGTCTGGATCTGGGGTTGTGACATAGTTCGTGTGCTTGTCTGTAAACAGAACATGCGCAAATAATTGGGAATATTACATCTATGTTTGGAGCTATAATTCTTTAGGCATCAAAGATATCTCTAGATTATGACCCTCTTGTCGCTCTTCCATGCATGCACATAATTCTTGAAGAGTTTTCTGTGGGTAGTGAAGAGGAAGAAAGGTTCCCATCCAATAGGATTCCACTGTTAAATAAAAGTTTTCTTGCATAAACAATTGTGGAACCTCCCACACTCACCAGGTGGATAAGATAGATGCAAAATACATACCAATCCAGTTACTTCAGGAGGGATTATGAAACTTTCCTCCATTAAAAATTATTCTAATTCCAAAAACCTCCACCCCATTAGTAGTATGCCCATTGACATCAGTTGATTTTTCTTTGAAAAGTGATTGTAGTAGGCATTGAAATTGGGAATACAATGAAGACAACGAGTCCTTTTGACGAAACACCTTGAGTAAAATGATTACCTACATTTTTTGTGACAAGGGACTCTGGATATTATGCAAACACAACATGTCTTTTATCCAGTTAAAATCCAGACTCATGCAACACACTCACACATGGATCAAGTAAATCATCGGCTTTTCACTGATGGGACATGACCTCTAGAATTTTTTTGCACCATACGGTTCAAACCTTAGACCTGAGGGAAACATATCCCCACAACCAAGGCCTTTACCACTTGAGCCAACACCTTGGAGTTTGGCCACATGCAAACCGTGATGGTATAAATGATGCAAACCTTATAAATTTCCAGGTCTACCAGAAGGGAAAAAAGACCCACTGAAATTTTCACCAAGCCCTAGGTCCTGACATAAGTTTTGACCAATAAAGATGGCCTCACTGACACATATAACAATTTGAAACAGTGCTTTGAATGTTTAGCCAGTTGGGAAAAATCTCCTAGAATAACAACAGTCCAGGAGGAGAGGACAACAATTGTGCACTACTTAAGCTGTAAAAGAATACCACATTCTCTACTGTCTTGTCTCAAAAATTAATTTCAATGGTGAAAGTAATAGTTCAGAAAAATCAATTCATTTATGAGTTGCTGGTAAATTATATTTCAAGATTAAAAAAGGCTTTTGATGGACTCCAAAGCAAGTGATATACAAATTATGTGTAGCATTAGATTTAGACTACAGTGAAAGAACGTTATGCCAGTTTTATACAAAAGACTTGAGCAGAATATTATCACAAAATCAATTAAATTTTGTTTTGGCAGCATTATGTAATTTGAGTAAGTTTCAATGTACATCTGTTGTTGCTATACCTGAATCCTTGGACATGTTGACATCTTGTTATTCAATATACAAGATTCAAGAGCATAGGCATACCAGGTTTGAATTGTACTTATACAGATTTATTGAACAAACTGACCATCCCTTGGCATTCCAAAACACAACCAACACAATATAGATAGTATAAATCATACCTCACTGGGGATGATAGCCAAATTTGTCTGTTTGGTGTCTGTTTATTCAACACATAGGTACCCAAATCCCCAAGTTTTAAGGTTAAAACCTCATTCTGAAATATAAACACCCAAAACAAGTTAGAAAAACTATGATGCCTTTCAAAAGAATAACCTCTTTTTAAAAACCAATAAGTCGTTCTCACCCCATAGTCCACATCAAAACCATCAATTTCAACATTATCTCCATATTCCTGTGCACAAGAGACAATCAAAATCACAGTGCTCATGAGCACCTATTGTCATGACAAAATAAACTATCATGAGCTGATAAGATAACAAAGAAATAAAATAAAATTTTCATGTACTCTGCCATATTTAACGAGAACAGCTCACATCAAAGAATTCATACATATTATATTTTTTTGAAAAGTATTCATAGATATTATATACCATTACAATAAAACCTATATACCAACCAACACACACCGGACATTGATGGCCAAAAGTAGATCCATTCAAACTGCACTGCTTGATATTTCTTAGCTACTATTTCTAGACGGGGTACACGGAAAATCGTGTAAAACATTTGGAGGAGGCAAAGGGAGCAAGATTTCCAACAATGAACAAGCATAGATAAGCTAAACAGCCCAATGGCGACAAATACCTCAAGTTTCTCTAAAAGATTATGTATTGTGGAATTGGCCAGCCGGTGAAACTCATCCTCCTGCAGCACAGAACTGTTTTCACATTAATCATTAGCAGACTCATTGTAGCCCATTTGCTTTAAACAAACTATTTTGGAAAAAGAAAACAACTAATCCCTTCCTCAGATTTCATTAATAAAAGCAAATTGAAGTTGCAAGCTTAAAATTTTTCGTTATCTGTTAGTGCATGTTAGACTGGAGCTTCCAACACGTATGCCAAAAAGTTGAATTGGTGACCAAACATTTCTTAAAACAAAAAAGTAGCACGGAATATTTAAAATCTTAATTCTTTTTGCAATAAATTTAGGTTTTTCGGGAACCAAACTAGCACAGAGATTACCGTACCGATAATCAATGGCGGCGGGGCCTTGAGAGCCGTCGGCGAGATTCGGTGGACGAGAACAGAAGGTTCTAGCAGCAGGAGACCATCGATTGGTCCCGGTTCTCGAAGCTTCTAGAGGCAGCAAACGCAATCTACGAATCGAATAAGAAGAAGAAAGAGGAAGAGGTAGGGGTTTTAGAAGCCTAGGGAGCCTCCTGAGGAAAAGCAATTTGGAAGCCATAGCAGCATCAACCAATGACCACCATGGAAACAGCCCATTTCACCGCTGAGAAATTGAAATTTGACAAGGTAGATGTCTATACGGGCCTACTCGCGGTCGGTTCATTTTAAGGCCCAATAGGTATATAGCATGGCCCAAGTGATCATTATGTAATGGATGGGTTTCAATTTGTGATATGCTCTGGTTGGGCTTCACAATGGCCCAATATTGTATTTCTTTGTCATAATGATGGATTCAATGTTCAGTACTTATCATTGTGGACCATGGACCACACTAGTGTCTTCCAAGTTCCCAACTACTTCCTGTACGTTGATCAGCATGCATTTCCACGCCTAGGCCGGTTTATCTTTCTTTTCCTTTACTTTTTTCTTTAGAGGCTTTCTTTACAATAATTCTTAATTCTAAACAAACAGAAACTTCCCAAAAGTTTAAATTATTCCATTAATGTTGTGTTTGGATACTGAATTGAGTGAAGCTGAATTGAGTTTTTTATGAATAGTTGTGAGTTGAAATTGTTGAATGAGTTTAGTGGGATCCACTTAAGATGAGTTTAAAATGTGTTTGGATGTTAAGATGAATTTATATATATTTATGAGAAGTTATAAAAGAAATGAGTCCCACCATTATTTTATACTATTCAGCTGACATCTATTATCCGAAATGCTCATTTGTTCTAGCGCCTAGCAAAAAAAAAAAAGAAAAAAAGAAAGATAATGTATTTGTGTGAATGGCTGGCCTGAAACCAATGGTCAAATGTAAAGATAGAAAAGTTGCCATCATCTGCAAAGTTAGGATCAATCCCATCTATCTACAGTTTAGAAATGAGTTTAAGATGAAACTCGGCTGTGAAAGTGTGTTTGGATTGCAGATGAAGCGTAAAAGTGAACTAAGTTGAGCTGCTTTCGGTATCCAAACGAAGCCTAAATTTTGGATCCAACTCATGTCCTGATTTTGTATATCACAGCATGAAACGTCATGATAATGGTGGTGGCGCCAACTAAATAATTAAATTCTACACTTGCAAATCAATTGAACTTGTGCCCAAAAAAAGGGAAAAAATTATTGGACTTGTCAACGCCACCTCCAAGTCTATGGAAAAAGCTATTGTGACTATTGGGCAGTTCTGACAGTCTTATAGGCCAACCTTTCTGTCTTTGAAAGCTTTGAAAATCTGCCATGCATACATTCTGGCAAGATAGGTCATTGCACTAGTCAGGGGTTAGTTTTCAAGGTGGGGCTAGCATGTTGGATGGCATTCCATTAGGTAGTCTCTAATAAAACCCTACTATTTATTCCTTAAAGGCGGGCTGGCTACTTGAATGGGGGACCTATTCACTTAATAGGAGGTAAAGCTGAATGGGAAAGAGTCTGAGCTAACCGATGAGTGCCTTTTTAGCATTTATGAAAAGGCTCTTATGTGAAGCAAATCATCTACATTGGTCTATGCATATGCAAAATCATATTTGCATAATATGACCCTAAAATTATCTACATTGGCTTATGCATATGCATATATATAACTAGCTATGAATAGTTCTTATCCAAATTTGGATAGCAACTATTTACTCTACAAAACATATTTTAATCATTATTTCTCTCTCCTTCCACCCTGTCTCTCATAATCTTTTTCTTTTCTCCCTCCCTCAACAACACAACAAACCTTCACCTAGTAGGGGTGGGCAGCGGCCCCGCCTCGCCATCGCATGAGCTGGCGGGTTACCCTGCTCCGCCCATGTAGGGGCAAGGGGTGGGATGACCCCAGCGGGGTCTCGCTCCGCTCCACATATATAAATTTTTATTTTTATATTTATATATAAATAAATATATTGTATATAGATATATACAATTTATTAAAGGCTTAAAATTGTTTTCAAGTCATTAGATTGCCTTGGCCTCCTAGGTCAAGACATTTCAAAATCTAACTCTAATGAGTTTAAATGATTTTTATATTTATAAATTTTAATTTATTATTTAAATCATATTATAATAAAAAAATATTTTTAGACCAAAATATTTATTTAGTATGTTGGCCTAGCGGGGGTTGGGGCAGATTGGGTTTTTTCCCCAGCCCCCGCCTCCTGGGGGCGGGGGACAGGGGAAAAACCCCATACCCTGCATGGTGCAGGACGGGGTGCGTGGGAGAGTATCCCCCGCCCCACACCATGCGGATATCATCCCTATCACCTACACATTCATTTTATTATTATAATATATTATATATATTTTTTCATTTTATTATATTTTTAATATAATATATTAAAAAATTATATTTTTTTATTATTGCATTTGTATTATTAATGTCAAATGTATGTAATGAATGCTAATTGTAAAATATATATATAAAAATTGATTTTAGAAAAAAATTAATAATAATAATATTTTATTATTATTTTGTCCCAAATATGCATAAACTAACGTGAAAGTTTTGCTTAAATGACAAAATGGATATATAAAAGAGGTAATTTTTGCATATGCATATGCATAAACCAATACTAATGCTCTAACATAGTTAGCTACATACAAGTATGGGCAAATCAAACTTTGGGTAAAATTACAAGAGAGGAAAAGGTGATTGATTCTTTCTATCCCAATCTTGCCTCTATCTTTTGTATTGCTTGGCTTGCAATTAAGAGCTTAACTTTCAAGTAGTACTTTCCGGAACAATCAAATAAAGGTAGCTTTTCTTCGAGGGCCAAATATTGGATTTCTTTGTCATAACGATGGATGGTGACCTTTGAGATTATCATTGCCGCCAAATCTAAATATTACGAACAATGGAAATGAAGGCTTATTTGGCTAATGTCTAACGAAGGTGGAAACATATGACACCACTCTTGAACCTAAAACTAAAATATGACACTAAAAATGGATTTAATATAAATAGATTTGAGTAAAAATGAATAATATGATTAATAAATTGGTCAATTGTAAGTTAACCCATGAATCCCACAATTAACCCTTATAATCGAAACATATTTTATTTTTAAATTCTATAAATGATTAGTCTTAAGGGATGCTTGACGAATTAGATGAGATGACAAATCTATGAATAGTAATAAAATGGTTTGTGAATAGTAGTGAAATTATTTAAGTTATGATATTTTTATGAGATTTTGAAAAAAGAGAGAGAAGAAATTAAATAAAAATATTATAAAATTAAACTATTGTTAGGATATAATTTTTTAATATTATATTTATTTTGAGATTTGAAAATGTTGATTTGTTTTTTTTTTTTTTTGTTTAAAAGTTTGAAAAAATTGTAATGATTAGTTTGAAAGCGTTTTGTATTTGAATGATGTTTAGGAAGAAAATGAGATGAGATAAGATGAAAAAAAATTACCAAACATCTCCTTAATGTCTTTGTTCTCAAGATGTAATAGAAATATTAGTATTTGACTATTTAATATCTCAAATAATTAAGCGTTTTTGTTAATATGTCATTTTATTTTTTGGAGATATGAAATTTCTTATATATTATTGATTTGGATATTGATCATAATAAATTTCATCACAGATCTAGTTATAATTGCTAATGATTTATATAGTTATCCTTGGAATATATATCAAATTAAGCTCACTGGATCAATATATATACATATATATATTTATTTATATATGGGTCAGCTCAATCAATTTAATAGATGAAATGGAACGTATTAGAATTTAAAGATCTGTCCTGTTTAATTAAAAGAGTCAAATTTAGATTGATCCATTTAATCAAATACGTATAACTTAATATGACACATACGAATCGCCATGCCTAAACCATTATCTAAGAACTAGCATCCTCATACTCCTTTTGTAGTTTTCAGCCAACTTTACTGAGTTAACTTTTGACTTTTTGGGCTTTTTATTGTATTCATCTGGTTAGGAAGCTTACTAAAATAGAGATTTTAATAAATACGGAGGATTTTTTAAAAACTATTGGAAGTTTATGGAGGTGAGATGCATGAGCACTGCTAGATATAGTCATGAGTTGTGTAAACATTATATACTCTTTTTAAAAAAGGGTGTGGTCGGCTCTTAAAACATTATTTATTTTATGTTAGTATTATATTTACTCATGCTTTTAAAAGAGTATGTGGTGCTTGTGCACTTAATGATTGTAAATATAATTTCTTTATATAAAATGTTGTATTTGGAATATGAAGAATCAGCCTTGTGCAGGGGTTCTGTAACGTGTTAGATATAATTTTAAAATATACAAGTCTCGTGTATTTCCTTTGAAAGAAGTAGAATCTATTATTAAAAAAAATAAAATTTTCATGTAAGGCTTATATTTGTTCATTTTTCTTCAAAAAGAATGTGTGAGATTTACACATTATCCTAAGACTATAAATCTCATTTCTATGTTTGAAAGTGATTGAAATTGTCCTAGAACATACATCGTAACCAACATTACAACTCACCCGTTGGGCTTTAACAATTTTCAAATTCTTCCTCAGCGAAGTGAAAATAATTACACGTATGGTATTATGACAAGACTAGATAGCATAGATATAATTATGAGAGAAGTTAATCGTTCAAATGATATTGATACAACATTTTGATCGCAACCAAAATAATGAAAAGAAAGTGATGCACAAAATTGCAAAAATAGATCAGGAGAATTATCATATTTTTAGTTGTCTATTTTATTTTATTTTATTTTTCTTAATACCCAAATCTCAATGAGGGGAAAACTATAACTTATATTTCAAACTAAGGAGTTAAAGTCTGATGCATTTAGCAGTTTGATATAATATTACAATTACGCCTTTCTTCTGGTCAATCGCTGATTCGCTAATCCTTTTTGTGCAAAGACCAAGACCAATATTTGGCTGATTTGTCCTTTAACAGGCCATATCGTTTTGTCTAAACGAGTCAAAAAAATGAGGGTGAAGTCGGATACGTCTTCTCTTTATAAAAGTAAAGAGAAAAGAATTGTAGATGAAATAAAATTATAAATATTGTTGTTAAAACTAAAAATTGCACAACACGTTAGAATGAGAGAGAGAATCATTTTTGGCCCACTGAGATGGTCCAAGTCTCGATAAAGCGGTCTGTAGCCCACAATGGTTGTCCGGAATGGTGGTCCTGTGCCCGTATGTATATCCATAACATTGAATTGAAAATAAATACAGGAAATGTAAATAGAGATGGTGACACATAGATTTACGTAATTCAGCTTAAGGCCTTCGTCTACGGGTTGTTTGGAGGGCAAATTCACTATAATATGAGTATTTTATAGTCTCTCATTTCTCTCTGTACAATAGTCGGAGACCTCTTTTTTGGAGAAGATCCTATCTTTGGAGCCTTCGTTGACAGGCTGAAGATGGTGCAATGTGTTCTTTTAATCCTCCTCCTCCCTTCAGATCTCCGATCTCTTTTATTGTGGCTCTCGTTAGTGGTAGGTGAGGAGAATAGCTTTATGTCACTCTTCCCTTACGTGTCTTTAGCCAATGTTTTCAATTTTTTCCAATTGAGATTGCCTATTTCTTCAAAATCGAAAAAAAAGATACAGTTGTGACTACTTGAGCGGTTCTAGTGCTGGGAAATAGAACCCCGTGAATGAACTAAAAGAAATTTCAAGTTCCTCATCTTGTGTAAGACATTAAGGTGGGTAAACTTCTTCAATAAGCTGATCCTACTCAAGATCAAACCTAATAATGCAAAAGGCCACAACCCATTGCTGCAGGGATTGAGGATTGAGTTTTAGACTAAGTTCTATCTTCACTGTAAATGAAGAAGATTGACTCATTTCCAAAAGTTTCAATCCCAACTTTCAATTGCAACTATCTTCAGCCATCATTTTCATTCAAAATTAAAAAGATTCTCATGGGTCGAAAACACCAATACCGAACCTTCCCAATAAAAATGTTTTGGTTTTCTCCACGTCAAGACTTGCAATCATGAAATTGAAGCATGAACTTAATAACCTAGATACAACTCTTGCACATACCAATCTTGGGTTTTGATCAAGTGAAGACACCAATGGCCACCTTGGTGACCACCGAGTATGGCTGAGTAACTGCCTGTGGCTAAGCTACTGTGTAGTGTCAAGTAAAGGCTATTGCTCGCCATTGGATGTGGAAGGATGTTGTGGCCGAGCAACTAGTGTGGTAAGGACAGTGATGGCTGAGCACACCACTGAGCTAGAGGAAGGTGGCTCCCTTGGGCGGGGATCACCTTGGGGGGCTGTGGAAGACACCGACAATCAACGTGGTGGCCGTCAGTACCTTTCCTGTGCTCGAGGCTAGCCGCCCTAAGTCTCCTGGATGCCTGGTGAAGTGCACCCGTCGCTAGCAACGTGCACGACCTCCGTGCTCAGATATTGGCACGACAAGGATAGAAAGTGCTAGCGGTCCATGTCATGGCTGCTGGCACCTTCCTTGGGCTCGCGACTGGCTACTGCGAGCCACATGGGTGCATGGTGACGTGCACTCGTTGCCCGCACTTTGCACGGCCTCCGTGGGCACAAACCGACATGATTGAGATAGAAAGTGCTAGCGGTCCACATGGTGGCCACCGACACCTTTGTTGGGCCCACGACTGATTGAAGAGGAACGCATTGGATGCATGGTACGGTGCACCCCTTTTGCATCGTGCATGCCATGCATAGTCGTATCCCTCACGGGTACACTGCATTTAAGTGAACAGTGCATACCCGATTTGTAGCCACATGCATACTCCAAGTGCATAGTGCATGTCAGGGTACTAGATTCTCGCTTCTTCGTCTTCCCAATAGTAGTATTAATTAAAATGAAATGAGAAATGGAGAGTCGAGAATACTTATTTGGGAGGAAATCTTTCTACTCATTCGGAGATGATTTTGCAAATCAAAAAATCATCATTCTCCCACTTTTGGTGTAGAAACAAATCCATCCTACAAATGGTGCCAATTGTTAAAATTAAAAATTGCACAACAGGTCGAAACGGGATAAAGATTCATTCGCGGTCTATTGAGGTGGTCTAGGTCTCAATGTGGAGGTCTGCAGCCCAGGATGGCGGTTCGGAGCGGTGGTACAGTGTCTGTACGTACATCCATAACATTGAATGGACAATAAATACAAGAAATGTAAATAGAGATGAAGTCATACAGATTTACGTGATTTAGCACAGAGTCTACGCTCACGGGTTGTTTAGAGGACAAATATATAATAATATAAGTATTTTACAGTGTCTCATACAGAAATTGTGTAGACACTTGGGGGAGCTAGCACCCCTCAAAATTTTAAGAAATAATATTATGTCCTGTAGAATTATAATTCTGCACTCAAATATCCTTAAAATATTTGTGATTTGTCCCCCTCGCCCCCCACCAACACTCAAACATATTAAAAGTAGCATGCTAATTTCTAAAAGTCTAAATCTATTATTTCTGTTCACACCCACTAACACACCATCTCCACTAGCGGCCTATGATAGAAAATGACATAATGTGATTTAAGTTTCTTTTTCCTTTGAACGACTGAATAACAAAACAACTCTCTCTTATTTGTTTTCAACTTTTTTTTTCTTCTTGCTCTTTTTCTTTTCTTCATAGCATGGAAATTGCTTTGGAGTTGAAAAATTGTAGAATCATTGGCTTGCTGGCAGCCATGGTGGAGGAAAATGAAGTCTCATGTAGCTCAAGTGAGAGGTTTAGATGGACGACTTTAATAATTTAGTTTGTTCAAAGATAGCTATCATATATGGTTAATGTTAAATGTTGATGACAATCGGTTCTGTCGATTACTGTTTATTTTTACATATGATACACTTTGCCAATCGCCACCCCACACTCAATCCTAGTTCCACCTCTACTCTCACGGTCTCTCATTTTTCTCTGTACAATAGAGGTTAGAAATCTCTTTTTTGGAGAAGATCCTATCTCTAGAGCCCTCGTTGCCAGGTTGAAGATGGTGTTCTATGTTCTCCTAATCCTCCCATTTTCCTCTGATCTCAAATCCCTTTTATTGTGGCCCTCGTTAGTGGTTGGTGAGGAGATCAGCTTTATGTTACTCCTCCATTACGTGTCTGACTTGCTTTCCTCTCATTTTTCATTTTTTTCTTTTTTCCATCGCCTTATTTTCCTTTTCCCCTCCATCTCTTATTTACTCTCTAATGATAGCCCTTAGGGCTTGGGATGCCATATGGGCATGGGGATTCTACCCCCTAACAATTGTCATAAAAAAGAGCTGTGCTAAAGAGATAGCATGTCCATTTTAGACTTATTTTAGGTGTTTGGTCTGTTCGCTTATAACTAAAATTTTGTACTCAAAGATCTAACCTTTTAATTCGAGTGGTTGCCATTGTTACGATTGAATGGTTGATTGCCAAACCATTCCCTACCTATTAATTTTGCTATATACTTTTTTGTTATATAAGTTTAATGTCAATTCTACCCAATTAATATCATACCGTGTAAGCATGGATAAGCATTCAATGCTTTTTCTTGCAACATTCAGCGTCGCTCTCATCTTTTACTATATTTTATTTGTCTACATTAATTTTATATTTTCGAAGAGAATTTTCAGAAGTTTTATTTTTGTTAAAGATATATGATAGACATAAATCCTTTTTGGATATTACATGTTTTATTGCACCATGTGAAAGTTTTTTAAGTTCATATTTATTATGTTTTTGGAACGAATTATAATTTTGTAGAATTCTTGGGTTTCTAATTGAAATAAAATTGCTAAGGCGCACTTCCCTTATAATTAAGCAATAAGACCTATTATTTAAAGACTCTTTCTATTAAGCAATAATGTTCGGATGACTTTCTTAACGTGGCATAACCACAAAAAAAAATTATATTCAAATAAAAAAGGTTTCTGAAAATATAAAAAATAAAAATAAAAATTTAAATTTCTTCTATCTTTTTGTATTTATATTTTTAATTTTTAAATCACAAATTTCAAATGATGAAGTAGGTATTCATTGATTTAAATATGATGAAGGAATTTCCAACACACGTCCCTCCACTTTTATTATTTAACATTTGATCAAGATTCAAAACTATGCCACCCATTTACTTTTCGCGTGCGCTGTGGCAGGCGGCAGGCTTCACGTACAAAACGACAAGATCCGCCCTGCTCTCGTCCACACAAATCCTTTCGTTTGAGGACGCTAGAAGATCTTTTTATTTCTATATAAATATATATATATATATATATATACTTATAAGAAATCAAATTCCTTTTTAACCACCGATCAGCTAAGGAGAATCCAGTTCTTTGTCTCGTCCTTTAAACCAATCGAAAATCAGGGCCGTTGATTAGCTTATAAATCAGTGAGGTAGCTTTTTTTTATTTTCTGTAGCTTGAGGAAGAGAATAAGGCGGCGTTTTTCTCTTTTAGAACGAGGCCCGTTGTTTTACAATCTGGCTAGTGAGAGGTCAGATCTCTATCTCGACCTTACATTTCTCTTTGTTTCTGTTCTGGGGTTTGTTTTCTGAAAGCAAAAACATGTTTTTTTGGTAATCTAAACTGTTTGTTTTCTTGGGGCATACATGATTGTAAATCAACGTTTACGTTCTTTCTTATACTGGGTATAATCAAGACTCCCATGTTTTTATCCTGCGTTATTCATGTTCAGTTATTCGTTCATATATACCAACGGAGAGGGAGAGAGAGGGAGAGAGACTGATTAATGTACATATGGAACAAAAGAGGCTCGGCGAGTAGATGAATGGAACGTATTAGATTAAAATTTATGCGTTTTATCTGGTAAAATCCTGTATTTTGAACACTTGAATGGAGTTAGTGTTCCCTATTCATGTTTCTAGCTTGTTGAAGGGTTTTACAGGTTGATCTCCAATCTAATATTTAAGGGCATTTCAATTTTCAACAGTAATTTATATTCTTTGTCAAATCGAGATTTGCAAGGAAAGAATTGTGTGGATTTTTTTTTTTTTAAAATTTTTTTTATAATTTGTCTTTTCTCTTGTGTCGATGCCATTTAATGCGTAGTTTTATCGCTGAAACAATGGATTAATAAAAATTGTTTTGGAAAACGTCGGATCTTAAGGAAACTTAAAATTCGAACAGGTTGGGTTTTAGTGGCTTTTTAAATTTCTTCGTTTATTTTCTTTTAATCCAATCTATTGGAAAGCATATTTTACCCACTGCAATTTATGTGTATGCTGTACATTGCCCAATGAGACGAAAAGAAAAGAATTTGATAGATGTAGCTAGAACAAATTTCTTTCTTTTTTTATTAGTAAAATTTATTAATAAGCCCAAAAGGAGCAACCCAAGTACACTATGGATGAAACTAGAAGAATTTAGCAAAAATAAAAACAGAAAAGACAAAGATGTAACTAGAACAAATTTCAAGACAGCAGTGATTAAATTCTATTGCCTCTTTTTATTCATTGAGTTTTCCTTTGATATTTGAAGTTACTGCCCAATTATCATATTTCTTCATGCTTCTGCTATTAGCATCTTGTCTACATATGCATATGCACTCCCCCTTTGTTGGAGCTCTACATATGCAGCTAAGTCACTCATCATCCTTTTTCTTTCCTATATATCAGGCCGGTTTCTCTATGCTTGTTTTGCTTCTCCTAGTTGGCAAAGATTTTCGTTCACTCTGGCCGCTGCAACAAAGTCAAACTCTTCTCGCACCTTGAAGAGGGTGTGGGGTAGTTCCACTGGAGTTATTTTGGTTTGTGTTTTGGCAAAATCAAGATCATCACACATTTGGAGACTCTGCCGTGTTTCAGAGGGTTTGTCGCTTGATTATGGCTAAGGCCATCATTGGCTAAAGTCATCAGATGTTTGGTGCTAGTTTATCACTCTTGTTGAAAAAAAAAATAGTTTTGGTTTGTCAGCACTAGGTATTCATGTAAGATAAAGGAGGCCGTGTGTGGATGTAGCTCCATTAGGTTTAACCTTTTAACCGCAATGGTTAGGTTTTTATGTTTCAATGCTCAAGTTCATTCCCCCAAACCAAAGGTAAGTCGAGGATTCACTTAAGGCTGTTGATTCTACATTTGAGTATAATTAGACTTATCTGTCACGGCTTATTCTGACTCTGTCTCTCTTTCTCAAGCAGAAAACAGTTCAACATTCTGCTGATAAAATGTATAAGACAGCGCAAGTCTTTTCTCAAAGTCATGCCCCAAAGGATTCACCCAACCGTACCAACTTTAACCCATCGTTTTTGAAGGTGGAAGCAGATACTGAGATTGACACGCATGTTACGAGTGTGTCTTCTGTTGAGAGTGGTTGGAATTCAGTGGACATGGGGAGCAAATTAATTATTGAGAGCGAGTTTGGGTTTAAGTGGAGAGGGCACCTTAAGAAAAGTCAATCACTAGGAAGTGGATTGTTCCAGGAGGGCAGGGTGTCTGCGGGAAATGATACTGAGGATGAGATCTATCAGGGGCTTTCTTGTGAGGGCTCCCATGACTACAAAGCGATGGTGGAACCAGGTCCCAGCAAGTATCAAGGAGTGGGCCTGCCAGATGAGTATACAAAAAATCCTACCTTGGATTCATTCCGATTAAATCCTGGCTTTATCAATAATAAATCAATTTTCTCTATTGAAGACCCGCTGCATTCAGAGAAGGAAGGCCATGACAATTCTGACACACCATTATATGGTGAATGTCCTGGTGACTCTGGTGATCTTACACCTCGTAGTCCACCTCTGATTGTAAAATCATATTCTTTGCCCAACATTGGTGCGTCTGCACCCATTTCTGGAATACGTTCTCCTTACAGACGTGCAGGACTGCAGTCAAGATCTTCCGAAGATCTAAATATTTTAAATATGCGGCAAAGAGAGATATCAGCTCATGAGTCTGAAAGGCAGGACATGCAAGAACAAGTAAAAGATGATGGCTTTCATGAAGCTAAAAAAAATACTCTTGGAAATTCAGATGATGATGGATATGATTCTCATAATTATTCTGGTTTAACAAAAGACTGGATAATGCCTGCTATGGATGAGGTAAGCCCGGTGGAAACTCTTAGAGGAGAATCCTCAGTTTACCAGCAGGATGATTTGCCTGGCAAGGATTTTAAGATCAAGCGCATTGAAGAGTGGGTTAATGATCTTCAACTTTGCAGTCCGTTGGAAGAAGCAAATGACTCATCCCAATCTGATGACCTGGGAAAGCGAGACTCCAATATCCTAAATAGTTTGACTGCTGCAAAGGTGGATGGTAAGGTCAATCCTGGCATGGAAGCTGCGAAAAGATATATTTCTTCTTTGAGTGCCATAGCCACAACAGCTCAGCTGGCAAACCATGGATTAGTCATGATTCCATTTCTTAGTGCATTTACAAGCCTGAGAGTGCTCAATCTGTCTGGAAATGCGATAGGTTTGCTTCTCTAACATCTGCTTCATCTGCTTATATACTTATTTCCCTTGTGAGAGAATTGTGCTTTCTGATTTGCGATCTCCTACTTTTTTCCAGCTAGGATAACTGGGGGTGCTCTTCCTCGAGGACTTCATATGTTGAATCTGTCAAGAAACAATATATCTACAATTGATGGTTTGCGTGAACTTACACGACTTCGCATCTTGAACCTGAGCTACAACCGAATATTCAGAATTGGACATGGTAGACCATATTCTGGATTCTATTTTAAAAGATGTTGGCTTCTAATTTTGGTTTATTTTCCATGATAACTATTCCTAGCTAATCAAAGCTCATGGCATTCAATCATTCCACGTAACTGTTCTGTTTTTTCTTTTCAAAGGCCTAGCTTCTTGCTCTGCTCTCAAGGAGTTGTACTTGGCTGGAAATAAAATCAGCGAGGTAGAGGGTCTTCACCGACTGTTAAAACTCAATGTGCTGGATCTGCGTATCAACAAAATCTCAACGGCCAAATGTCTTGGCCAACTTGCAGCTAACTACAATTCCTTGCAAGCGATCGGCTTGGAAGGAAACCCATGCCAAAAAAATGTTGGAGATGAACAACTGAAGAAGTATGTGCAAGGTCTACTTCCATATTTGACTTACTTCAATCGGTTGCCTCTCAAAGCCAGCACTTTCAAGGATGTTGCTGATCGGTCAGTTCGGTCAGGCATCAGTTCCCATCAGTTGGATCGCGGCATTAGATCAGATCACAAGGCTACTAGAAAGATTAGCCATGGTTTAGCTGCTCACCGGCCATCATCTTCGTCAATTCATGGCCATAAAAGTCAAGCAGTGGCCTCACCAAAACGGTCCAATGCCAGGCATGGACTTCTGCCTCCAACAGGAACCAAAGCAACAACCCATGATCGGCACAACTTTGATTTCAGTAGCAAACTTCAGAAATCCGGGCCAGAAATTTATATTCGTAGGAGTCAAAGTGAGGGTACTCTCAGAGCTCTTTGAGATCATTATAGATTTTGTAGTATGCTTCACATGGTGCTTGATGCTGGGTTTTTATGTCTTTGTTGCTTTTTACTCGTTATGTTTGGAAGTTCACCGCTTGAAGAACAGGCTGTTACCTAAGTTCATTGTTTGAGTAGATTTTCAATAAGTTCAGTTTATCTGAGGTGGTTTGCGTTTGTTATTACGAACTGTGGCCTAGCTTCTATGGTCCTTGTAATATCTAAAAGTTTTCACCAATAAAAAGGAAAGCCGTGCTTTTATGTTGCCATGAATTAAGCACATCGATCAAAAGCTCGTGTGGGCCATATGAAACTGTGGTGATAAACTGATCATGTTAAGCCATCGAGTCCTGCATTTGATAGCACTGAAGCCAAGGAAGGGAGTTGTGGAATACCAGCGCTGTTACAGTAGCAAAATGCATCAAGTTATGCTAAGTCCTAGCAGGGATGTGAATTGTTTCTGGTTGTTTTTGCTGCTTTGGACAAAAAGCATGAATTGGGTTTGCACATCTTTCTCTCGTGATGGGTTTGTGTTTTATAGCAAGCTGTCCTCAACTCGAGCATGTTTTGAATCTTCATTCTCTCATGGCTACTGACGATATTAGACATTAGAGAACCCCAGAAATCAGTCCTTTATACTTGGAGCTTAACTCAAAACATTTTAGGGGTCCAAGTGTCCAACATATTCCATGTCTTTTCTGCATACTTGGGCTTAACCCAACCTATTTTGTGAATTCAACTGTAAGGGAATTTTTCCTCCTGTAGACTCAAGTAACAACCTCATAAGGGACCTTTTGGGGTGGGGGGGGAACCCGGTCCAACGACCCTTCTCTAAGAGAAGTCACTAGGCCTTTGCAAAGTACTCGGCCCGTAAGTAAAATCGACCCACGAAGCAACCTTCACTCGGGAAAGATGAACGAATGGGACAGATGAGACTTGCCATCTTGACACACTCCAATAACACTTAGCCCTCAAGAACAGGCAGGTAGGCGAGAGATGCGGAGGACCCTCGATCTCCTGACAGAAGGTATGGAAGGACTCGACAATGATCACTCACAGGCTAAAGTTTAGTCAGGGAGTCACAACGCATTAATGGCGCCACTCTCCGGACTCTATGCTGCATTAATGGAGCCACGCCGTATTAAAGGATTTTGACCAAACAATAGTCAAAGTGATGTGACCCCTTAAGGCAAGGTACGAGAGGTCCCCATCCAAAACCCTTATATAAAAGCTGACCCCAGGTACTAAGAACTCTCTCTAAACTTACGAATTCGCACAAATTACTAAGGAGATATATTGACTTAAGCATCGGAAACTCCCCAGCCTCCACTCGGCTCTCTCTATTTCCTTTGTTTTCTTGAAGTGTGCAAGTATCAAGGCCTAGACTCAAGTTGTTGGAGTCTGGCCCAAAGGTGTACGAAACACGACGTTAACAGTGGCGTCATCTTTGGGATCTCTATAGACTTCACATGTCCTTCGTAGGCCTACAACAACCTGTTCTCAAACAATTCAGGGACAAGAAGAAGCAACATCAGCGAACATGGAAGCAAGGCACGCAACGATGGAACAATTGGTGGGAAAGCTGACTACCGAAGTAGAGACCCTTTGAAAGGAGAATGAGACACTCAGAGTAGCCACTAATGGACTAGAAAATGACACGGAACCAAGCAACAACGAACATGTGGAGTCTAGAAACGCTGGAGGAGGAGGTGATGTAGAGGAAGAAATGAGGAACACACAAAGCGAGTTGCGTAACCTCAAAGGGAAGGACAAACAGATGGCGAAGAGGATGGGTACGTCATTGCCGGTAGACTAGCTGCTCACCAACATTGGCCTGCCCTACAGCCTGGAGGTAATGGTCTTGCTGCTGCCACCAAAGTTCTGAGTTGGTTTTATGGAAATGTACGACGAGACTAAGGACCCCATTGAACACCTAGAGATCTTCAGAACTCACATGACTCTACAAGGTTTCTCAGGGGAAGTAGCCTACAGAGCCTTCCTGCTAACTTTGAGGGGACTAGCTAGAGTGTGGTTCGGGTCTCTAACGCCCAGATCCATAGCTTCGGGGAGCTGGCTCGCCTATTCCTCACATAGTTTATGGCAAGCCAAAGGAGGAGCGCCCTGCGGCTTATCTCCTCACCATTAAGTAGGGGAAAGATGAGGGCCTCAAGTAATACCTGCCTATATTTAACAAGGAGCACATGACAACAGATGACCAAGATGAGAAAAAAACTTTTGGCAGCATTGTTAGGGGAAATATGGCCTTGGTCCCAGTTCATGGCAGAATTAGCCAGGAGAACTCCCTCCACGCTGCGAGAATTTATGGATTAGGTTGACAACTTTATCAATGCCGAAGACACACTCTGAGCCCTGATTGAGCCCAGGAAGAAAGAACTAGAGCTGGCCGATAGAAAGGGGAAAACATTGGGAAAGGGCAAGGTTCACGAGAAGATGGAGAAGAAACTACATGACAACAGGAGGGAAGAACCCCCACGAGAGGCCTGGGGTTTCGATTTGACCGGGCAACACTTGATATCCAGAAAGAAGACCTACCCGCGGCTCGAGAAGTAGGCTATAGGAGCAATAATTGTGGTTATTGCACCTACCACCAGTCCACCACCCATAACACGGAGGATTGCATTTCCTTGAAAGAGGAGATGGAGCGATCGAGGAGACCGGAGCAAAGAGAAGTGTATAAAGGCCCAATAGGCCAAGGAGGGAAGGAAGCCTGAGACGAAGAATGGCCGAACGGAGGCCACCTCATGGTCGCCCCTGAACGCCGCCCCAAGAAGGCCCTCCGTTGGGCAAAATTAGAGCCATTGCGGGAGGGTTTTCCTGCGAGGGCGCCACCTCATCATGCAGGAAGGCATACGCTAGGCGGGCATGGTACCAAGAGGTGCACTCGGATGAATACCGTCCCACCAAGCATAGGAGGGGTGAGGCCCTTGCTTGTCATATCCTTTGAAGAGGACAAGGAGTAGGCGATCCTCTACCCCCATGATGACACTCTGGTAACTATGCTAATCACCAACTTCACTACCAGAAGGATCCTCGTCGACAATGGTAGCTCTGTCGATATCCTTTTCTGGGAAGCCTTCACCCTGATGGGGATTGATATCGCCCATCTTTGGCTAGAGCCCATGCCGTTGAAAGGGTTCTTGAGAGATATGGTTCAACCAGTAGGCACAATCGCCCTATCTGTCTTAGTAGGGAAGGCCCCTTATATGGCCGACTTCATAGTGGTAAAATCTCCTTTGTCATGCAACACCATACTTGGCAGCCCTACCCTCAACTGCCTGAGGGCGGTGACGTCAACCTATCACTTAAAGATGAAGTTCCCGACCTCCCATGGAGTGGGTGAAATTCGAGGTGAGCAAGTTCTTATACGAGAGTGTTACATACAAGAATTGAAGTCAAGGGATGGAAAGCCAAGGGGTTAACAGAAATGCCAAAACTTTAGTGCTGAGAAGAACGCCGCCATTGATGTAGAGGTTTACCGGTTACTCACGGCAGGCCTCATACGGGAGGCACATTACCCGAACTAGCTGTCCAATGTTGTGTTAGTGAAGAAGCCAAACCGCAAATAGAGAATATGTATTGACTTCACTAACTTGAATAAGGCGTGTCCAAAGGATAGCTTCCTGCTACCCTACATTGATCTGATTGTCGACTCCACTGCAGGCCATCTGTTGTTGAGCTTTATGGATGCCTAGTCTGGGTACAACCAAATCTGCATGAATCCCGACAATGTGGAGAAGACTTCGTTCGTCACTGATAGGGGGGTTGTACTGCTACTCGGCCATGCCTTTTGGATTAAAAAAATGCGGGGGCCACTTATCAGCAGCTGGTCAATCACATGTTTAAAGATCAAATACGGAGAAATATGGAGGTCTACGTGGATGATTAGTCAAGAGTGGAGCTCCTGAACAACACCTTACCTTCCCCGTGGGCATCAAGAGGCGGGAGCAGGTATAGTCTTAAACTGCCCAACAACTTACCTCTTTGCGGGACACAAAGGGATGAGTCACGCCTTAAAACCGCTCTATCCCTCCCACAATGGAGAGCGGGTTTAGCCTTTCAGCTACCCGACAACTTATCGTGGTAAAGAGCGAGATTAGCATCAACCTACTCGACACTTACCTTCCTTGTGATGTCAACAGGCTGAAATGGGTCCAGTCTCAAACTATTTGACTTACCTCCTCGTGTGGGACTAGAGGGAGGGTACAACTTGGAACGACTTCTTCCCCCTAGTGTAAGAGGACAACTCACCCCGACTCCCAAATAGGTGAGTTAGCTTAAGGCATCTAGACCCCCACCTGGACGAGTGCGGGTCCAGTATCTCAACTGCCCGACTTCAACTCTCGGGTGTGTCTCCCCCTACAAAGAGACGACAACTAAACAAGTGCCTCAGCTCCAGTCATGCCCCATCAAAATGGTCCAGTTTTGCAAACTCCACAATCATAATTACAATTAAGTGTTATTTATTAGCCTCCCCTCACCTGTTATACTCCCCACATACGAAAAAGGAAAGGCAAAAGGAAGAGTAAGGAACATGAGAAGGCAAATAAATACACTAAAATCCATTAATATTGTTACAAAGTATAGGTACAAATGGAGAAAAAGAGAAATACAAAGATACAAGAAGAAAGGACACAAGGCAATCAAGGTTAGCTAGGGGGGTTGTTTGAGAGGGCGCTTGGGGTCAAGTCCTTTCCAATTGAGGCACCTCGCTTCAATACGGCCTGGTTCGAGGGTAGCTCCTTCACTTTCAAAGACCTCAAGTCGCTTTGAGGGTTAACGAGCACATGGTCCTTTATTCTCTCCAAGCGTTCCAGATAGCCGTAAGACCAAGCATCATCACGAACCAAACAGGCATGTGACAATTCGGCACGCAGTTGAGGGACGGCGGCCTCAACATGGTCTAGGTGGGAACGCAGGTCCTCGATAGTTTCTTCATGAGCAACTATCGTTTGATCGGCCTCAACCAACCTGATCTCCAACGCATCAGCTCGGCCCTTCTCGCTGGATTCCACGGCACGGGCCAAGGCATTCTCAGCCTCCAACTCCTTCACCCTTTGGGACTTGGCCTTGAGAGAATCTGACTTGTTCTGCGAGGACTTGGCAAGCTCTTCGTATCTCCCTTCCAGCCATTTATAAAACCGAGCATTAGAGTTGTGCTGTTTAGCCAGCCTTGAGTTCTCGGCCTGGAGCCTATCCAGCTTCTCTAACTGGAGATCGAGGGATTCTTGAAGATTGTCCCTCGCTTCTGTACTGAGCGCCACTTCAAAGCGATGGGAACCGGCCTCCTCCGGTGACCTCGCCAGGTCAGACTTGAGTTGGACCTTTCGGTGGTCGAGCTAGAGTATATCTTCTTATGCCTTCGCCGACGATTGAGTTGCACCTTAATGAGGGCTTCCTCCAACTCCTATTCTCTCTATCTCTCCCCCTTGGCAAGATGTAAGGTCAATCACACCAAGGATTGGAGTGCCCAGTTATTGCCTTTCAGCCCCTCCCGGTCAATTACAATGAAAGTCGCCAACCGCTTCACACCCTGCATTAAAGTCTTCAAGTCAATTACAAAAGCAAAATATGCCAAGAAAACTTGAAAAGGAATGCGATGAGTTAATAATCAACCCCAGAAAAGAACCCCTTGAGCTTCCTGGCTATCTCTTGGACAAATTCAGAATAGGCCCTGTCTACTGCCGACCTTGGGACAGAATAATCCCTTCCCTCAGAGGGATTCCGTACTAAAATGCCATCGCCCCCCAGTGCGTCAGCATCCCTCGTAAACTCTGCTGGGAATGGGCCTCCCCGACCTTCACCTTCATCTTCTACGGCATGGTCAGGATCCCTTCAGACCCTTAGGCCCGTGGAACTGCCAAAGCCCCACCGATTGCCACAAACCAATGCCAGGGCCAAGGAGAGCTACCTCAGTCTCCCTCGTTGCTTCCATCACCACCTTAACACTAGCTCCTGTCGACGCTAAGGTCAGGATGGTGTCAGTGAAGGACAATGAAGCCCCAACGTCAATGACAACAGCCGAAGCTTTATTGACCTCAATTGGCACCACCACGGTCTCAGCTTCGGATGCATCGACCAGAACCCTGGTAGCCCAAGACACAACCCTCTTTATTTCCTTCCCAAGCATGATCTCATCACCTCCACCCCCCTCAGAAATGGCTTCGATTGAGGCAACCTTGACTTCGGGGGAATAAGCAATGGGAGACTCCGGGATAGAAACTCGGTAGAAAGAATCCTCACCCCCAGTAGGACGTCCTTCAGACATTGGTGAGGGAATCATCTCAATATCAATCTCAAGAGAGGGGACCACTATCTGGGACACTTGAGTAGGAGGGAACAAAAGGACTCCCTAAAACCGTAAGGAGAGCAACTCCTCCCCCAGTGAAAGTTCCACAATTCCCCCCACATTACTCGACAGGGTTGGAGAAGGCATCTTTGAAGGGATTGGGAGAGCCTCCTTAGGCTGAGTAACATCAGCCATCGAGGGGTCGGCTTGAACCTGTTGAAGGGCCTCAGCGCCGCCCACCTCACATGGAGAAGAAGAAGAAGACGCAATGGTGTCGAGTCAGAATTGCTTTTAGTGGAAATGTCCCTCCTAGGCTTCTTCATTTTCTCTACTGCTAAAGGGCTAAGGGAATGCCTACAAACTGGAGGAACAGTCAGTTGCATCGGTATAGTCCAATCGGCAAAATGCGTATTAGCTAGGGGAGCTAGGAATTGCTAGAGGCTACTCTCATCCAACAGAACCTTGGAGTAAATATCGTATGGGTGAGCCCTCACCCAGGCTTAGACAGTCTCAATCCAGCTCACTTCCTCAGGAGTTGCTGAGGACCTAAAGCTTTTGTCCTCCCCAACAACTCCCTAGATGGCGTGAATGGGATAGTCGTGCCATATTGATTTGGCCAATCGGAAACTCCCATCCTTTGTAGGACAGGAAAAAGAAATGCTAGTTCCACCCCTTCACCCAGTTGTACTGCGGCTCCAAACGGGCCAATGCGTGAATGGAACTAAAGCTACATGTGTTGTCGTGTTGTTTCAAGAGGTTGTGAGTGAGGAGGAACTTGTAAGTAGTGAGGTCAAGGTCTAATAGAACCCGCCTCCTCCAATGCCTGTTGCTAGATGATGCAACAAGACACCAGGATCCTCCATGCATTTGGATGAAGTTGTGTAGGCGCCAAACGGAGGTAGTCTAACACGTCGCAAATTGGATAGTTGAAGGGCAGCCGAAGGCCGCTAGAGAACATGCTACGATACAAGGCTACCTTCAACGAGTAGCTTTCATAGTCCACCGCTTCTTCTTGGGGTGCTAGCACCTCAGACTTTATGATTCCTAGCACCTTGAAGGTTGTTTTTAGAGACTCCAACTCACCGAGAGTCACCGCTTACCACCAAGAGAACCTGTCGAACTGTTGTGACTTGGTACGAACCCGTACCTCGGGAGGGTTTAAACCCCTAAGAATCCATGAGGAGTCAAAGGGTTTGACATGCTTGGAGCTTTTGGGAGTAGTACGTGAAGAGTTCTTGGGAGCCATGAGAACGTAAAGATGGAGGAAGGAAAGGCAAAGTGCACACAGAATGATAAGTATTATTTTTATATGATTTTTATCACTCTGTTATTTATGAAAAGTGTCATTTTCCTTTTTATACTATTGATTTTATTTTATTTATATTTCTTGGATTTGAAGGAATGAGAAGATTTAGTGTAAAAGGAGAGCATTTTGATACAAAAGAAGAGACTTCAGATCCAGATCGATGAGAGGAAGTGAGATCTGAAGGGAGCCGATGAGATTTGGGTGAGGAGTCTTGTCTCGTGGGCAGCAAAGAGACTTCTCTCGCTCAAAGGTGAGAAGACTTATCTCTCGGTAGGCGAGGAGACTCGCGGCCAGAAGGCGTGAAGATTTGGAGACAAGCCTCTATGCAGTTAGATTGGGCGACTAGTCTAAACGACCAACTTAAAAGACCAACATAAACGACATCGTGGGCAACAATTAGAAAGGCGAGATGAGTATTTCATCCTAGTCGGGAGTCTTTCCACTCAGTAGGCGAGGAGAGGGCCATGTGGTCCTTGTGACCTCCACTCCCGTTCATTTGTGACCTCCACGTCCGCTCAGTTGTGACCTCCACGCTAGTTATATTCAGCGCACATGACATCTACTCGGTGGGATAAACCCTCCCGACCGGGATTAATCTGCTATTGACCACCAAATCCGAGTTCCGCAATTAATCTGTTGGTGACCAAATCCTCTTGAATTTCGCAATTCAAGCCACATATCACTAAATCTTCCATTTGAAATAATCTTGTTATTCTTAGGATAATTCCTTTTATGTTAACATTTATTTTTAGAAATTATTTTCTAGATTTTTAGGCTAGATTGTAGCCGCAGTTATCTTGTTTCCAGATTTGAATTTCGACATTTATTTAATCCAATCTTGTTGGATGAATAGGGGAGTTTTGAATTGGGGTCTTTTGGTTTTTTGAGTTTTAGTTTTGAGTTTAGGTTTCGATAGTTCAGGTTTATTATTTGAGTTTCTTTCAAGAAGGCAGATCTGAGGGAGCAGAGGCGAGAGCTGCATGCTTATCAAATAACTCCAATGAAGAACACCAGTTTTATCCTTTTTATTTTTAATTTCATTATGAACTAATTTTATTTTCTAGAGCTTTGATGTAGCGTAGCATTGAACAAACAATTTATATTCCAAGTTATTTTATTTTCAATATTTCCATGATTGAGTGTTTATTCCTTGTTCTTAATGCTTATAATTTTCTAGCTAACTATTGTTCGATCGTTTGAATTGCAATGAGACCAAGAGGTGATTTGTGATTAAAGCTCTAAGATTAAATACCATTAGTTGAGCGAAAGCATAAATGCTTTACTGTAACTAGTGTGATTTTCAAGAAAAAGTCAAAGAAATTAATGAGTCTCCAATTAGTTAAATTCAGATAAAGATATGGAGTTATTAGTTGGAAATATTTTTAATATTGTTCCAAAGAAAATATTGAATAGTTAAAAAAATTTTACCATCAACTTGGGATATTGATATTCTATAACAAGAAAGAATAAATTGTATAAGATTTGCTAGGTGAAGTCAAATGCTCTAGATCTATTTTTATTATTTTTAAAATCTTAATTTTAATGTTCTTTTCTTCAGTTTAATTTAGATAAACCATTCTTCAAATTCTGATTTTCCAAATAGTAATTAATTTAGTCAATTTTAATACTCAATAATATAATTATTCCCTGTGGGTTCGATAACCATTTTCTTTAAAACACTTTACTAATTGTTACAATTTTGTGCACTTGCAGATATATTTTTATGTTAATGTAGAAGAAGGATTCAAAGAAAAGAAACAGAAGCACATGGGATTCAAACAAGGAAGACGAAAGCAAAAAAAAAGCAAGTAGGCTCCAAATGACGAAAGGGTCAAAGTTTAAATAGGCTCCAACGATGGTTGGGATCCAAAATCATCAGAGCAAACGTGCACCATGAGGCCAACAAGATGAGCATGAATCCCGTAGCGCGTACCGTACGATCCCATTTGGTCTCCCCCTTATAAAGTATACATCTCACCATACGTACGAATCAAAGGTGTGCTTTAAAAGGGGGAGACCATTTGGGGTTGTTTTGAGTTATTTTCTTTTGAGTTATTTTCCAATCCCATGCTCGACAGTGTACTTTATAGACCTTGAGATCTTTAGAAATGAAATGTTATGTTAATGTGTTTCGTATCCTGGGCAACTCATCAACTCCTCTCTGTTGACCTGCAAGATCCACCAAGATGAAGGTTCGGGGTGGTGATGGATACCTCCAATGCCTAAGTTAGAGAAATCATTTTGTGTGGAGTGTGCTAAGAGAAAATATTCAAGAGAGTGAGTACGTGCAAAGAAAAAGACTCCAGCCTCCTTTACCTGAGCCAAGGATGTGCTTATATACCCAGTCATGGTGATCCCTACTCATTGCTAGCTAGGGATGTAACCGGTCCGGTTCGTTCAAATTTTGGACATATTTTAGAATCAAACTGGTATATATCAGTTTTGAAATTTGAAGAACCGATACTGCACTGGTTATACACCTAAACCCGTACTTTCGATCTTGTTTTTTCGGTATATTATATAGTATATATTATATAGTATATTATAATATATAGTGATATAATATTAATATAACTACTAATACAATAGGCTATAGTGATAATATATAGTTATTTATATAGGATTTTAAAATTTAATATTATATTAATTAGTAATTTATCATATAATACAAAATTATTTTATATATGATTATATATAATATAAAACATCATATCAAAAATATTTGATACAGCATAAAAAATTAATATATATACATGAACTGGTTCAGTGTTAGAGAAAAGAAAACCAGAACCGGATCGATTTTGACCGGTTTTAAGAAGAATGGAATCGGTATCTGATCAAACCCATTGGCTCAGTTATGTCTGTCTGGTTTATTGGTTCACCTGTTTTTTTTTTTATCCCTAATGCTAGCAAATCATGCAATGGTGTACTGAGCACTGTACTGGTGGCAGGGTTCTCCTCTATCATGTCAATTGTCGCCTTGCCGTATTGTACGTGGGTCACTCTTTCTTTCTCCGTTTGTTCATTGTGGCAGGTAAGGGGGAGGTGCACACACTATCGCGGTTACAACAATGAGTGGACATCTTGCTCTGTCATTTTGTGCTGGTCCCTCTAGCCATTTAATAAGGCCTGCCCGTTGTCCAGTGGTGTCGGCTATGTTTTGAACAGGTGATGTGACTAGTCACCATGTCTCATGGGCCTTTTTGAGCCCAGTTCGACCTTCATTCCTTTGTTGCTTCTACACTGGACTATCCGTTGGCAGACTTGGGCCTCAAGGGGAATGAACCCTATGCAATCTAAGGTGGAAAATAAACTCCCCTTTTAGTACCCCACGAATTCCCACTGTGCACTTGCGGTGAGAATTCAAACCTATTTGTCATGGTCTACGTGACTTGCTTGACCATTATAGCGAGTTACGCCCATGTTGTGGGCATTAATTATCGTTGCCATGTGCGAGGAGGGGGTTTGCCTTCTACCCGGTTGCTAATTGGCCCGTGTCCTCCATGCATTCAATTCTTTCTCTTCTGTGGCCCATGTCTTGCTCTGTTGTTGCGTGCTAGTCCCTCTGTCCATTTAATGTGGCATGCTCTTTGTCTGGTGGTGTGGTTGTGGTTTGAACACATGACTAGTCACCATGTTTGATGGGCCTTCTCGGGCCCGATTTCGACCCTCATTCCTCCATTGGCTAGCTTGGGCCTTGAGGGGAATGAACCTTACACGACCCAAGGTGGGAAATAAACTCCCCTCTCATGTTATATGGTAAGGCTTGAGATCTCATGGATTATCTGATTTCTGGTGTACCAAAGGTTATCCATAGCAAGTACAACAAACAATTGAAATTGGTGATTTTCTTTTGAAGAGATGTTCATGTTGCTTGCAAGATTAAGTATAAGATTTATCCAGTTGCCAATGTCATGCTGAGCTTAAGGATGAAATTTCAAGTGGCCAAGGTGATTGTCTCCATAAAATTCAAGTGAAAGGACATTTCAAAAAGAGATGGGTTATTGTTTCCTCTTCCATAAGACAAATAGGGCATAGTTTCTAATCCTCAGTGAAGTGTATGCAAATACTCAAGAGAGACCTTGTAGGATATTGTTTAGAACTTTTCCAAGAAAAAGCTTTAGACGATCTTGCATATTCAAAGACTAGATTTTTTTTTTCATGTTGATGAAGGATAGGGAGTATTGAGGTCATTTTGATTGATGACAATTGCAAAATATCAAAATTTAACAGAGAATTTTCAGATGAATGGAGGATTCATTTGGGGGAATCACTTAGATTGTTCAATTGAAGCAGGATTTTTTGAATTTCATGCACTGTATCTTGTGAAAAGAGGGCCTGCAGTAGGAGGTTGTTCTGTCTCCTTAGTTCTTCTAAAGTGAGTTTAGAGACCCTTAATTGGGGGCCTTGAGGTATTGAGGAAGACAAATGGGTGGGGGTTATAGGTGCTAATGAAAGAATACAAAGGTCAGATCAAACTTATTTTTTTTTTACCGCATTATTGACTTGAAAACAGAATTTGGAAGCTATGAAATTTCTTTGCTTCAAGAGCCCCTTTTAGAATCTATAGTATGATGGTTTGGCTGAGGCTGAGAGCCAAGAGGAATTTTTCAGGTATTTGGCATAAAGAAAGGCTTTCCAATTGGTATTTTGCTCACTTATAAGATGCCATACTAACTTACTCAAGAGAGCTCTATTGAAATGAGTTGTTAGCCTAATCCCAAGACCTCCAATGGAATTGGGTTTACAAATGGTTGCACAAGCCTTTGGAGTGAAACTGTGCTCTTTTTTTTTTTTTTTTTTTTTTTGTTTGGGTTAAAACCCACTAGAATTTCATGAAAGTTTTGTCTATGGTCCTATTAATGGAGTTTGGAATCCAAAGAGAGGACATGGTATAGGAGGGAATGGAACTGGCTATTGCTTTGATGAGTGTCATTTTGCCTGCTTGAGATAGTAGTTTAGATTTCCATCCAGCTAGTTTACCATTAATTTTTTTCAAAATGTCATCAAAATATTGTTTGGTTGGATCCCCTGAATTTAGTGGAAGGCCTAGATATTTTATTCTAGATAAGGAAAGCTTAAATTAAGGATTTCTTTTGTAGTCCTAATTGTATTGATTGTAGTGTTTTTGCTTAACATGACAAATGATTTTCCAGCGTGAATTTTTTGACCAAGACAATTGATGAAAGATTGAGCATTTTGTGCAATGGTTGTCCCAAACAATATGAGATCATCAGCAAAGAGTAAATGTGTAAGGGAGTGGCCATTGTTACTAATGCTTATTCCTCTAATGTTTCCAAGATGACTTTGCAAATTATAAATTACTTCACTTCCTAGAATAAACAGGAAATGGGATATGAGATCTTCTTGTCTTAACCCCCTTGTTGGCTGGATTAATCCATGAGGTTTTCCATTGATTATCACTGAGTAGGAGAGTAAAGTTATGCTTTTTTAATCCAGTTTATCCAAGAGTGATGAAAACCAAGATAAAAAAAAGATGCCAAGTAAAAAATCTTATTTCATAAAGTCAAAAGTTTTTTCCATGTCCATTTTAATAGTCATAAGGCTTTGTCTTCCATTTTTTTTTAGCTTATGAAACATTTCTTGGGCAAGAATGGTATTTTCTTGGATAATCTTACCAGGGAGAAAAGCAATTTGGTGGGGGGATATAAACTTACGTATGACCAATTTGAGTCTGTTAGTGAGGATTTTGGTTATGATTTTATAGCAAACATTTTATAGATTAATTGGTCTGAATTGATGGACTGTGTTGGGGGAGTCTGTTTTGGAATGAAAACAATATGAGTGTGGTTTAATTCTTTCGAAGAATGTCCATTGGTGAAAAAAGTTTTGATGGCAACAGTGAGGTCCTCCTTGACAATGTCCCAATAGTGCTAGCAGGAGAAATCATTCAACCCATTAGACCTGGGGGATCTGGAGGAAGGAATTTGCTTGATTTTGGAAATGATTTCATAATCAATGAGGAAACTACAGAGTTGTTCATTATTCCCATCAGAGATTTTTTTTCAATGAAAAGATTTGCTAATTCTGCAGTATCTGGTGGGTAGGTTATTTGATAAATTGTTAGGAAGTGATCAAGAAACATGTTTTGAATATTCGAAGGATTAGTGTCCCATTGATTCGAGGTATTTTTTAAGCAATTAATGTCATTCATTCTCCTTCTCATTGTGGCCGTCATGTGGAAGAATTTAGTATTCAGGTATGTGGTTGTCAACCAATGAAGCCAAGATTTTTGTTTCCACATAATTTATTCTCTTTTGAGTTGCTCAGTAAGACAAACACTAATGAGTTCCTCTTGATGCATGGAATTGCTGGATGGTGGTTGAGATTGGAGATGATTTAATTGGGTGGTCAAATGTTTTATAAAGGTTTGAATATGGCCAAAACAATTCCTATTCCAGTGTTTGAAGGCTTGCTTAACAGCCTTTAGCTTTTGAGAGAGAACAAAGGGTGGTGATCCATTTTGAGAAGACTCCATGCTTCTTTAATGACATAAACACTAGAGGAATCTCTTGCCCAAAACTCCTCAAATTTAAAAAGCTTAAGGACATTCCCAAGCCCTTGAGTGTCCAATAGAAGGGGAGAGTGGTCTAATGAGTGAATGGGAAGATGGTATAATTTTGCATCAGAGAATAGAAGAGCCTATTGTGAATTGGCTACTACTCTATCTAGTCTTTCATGAATGTTACCTAGATCTTAGCGCTTATTAGTCCATGTAAATTTGGGACTTGAATACCCTAGGTCCACTAACCTATTAAGATCCATGAACAACTTAAGGCCACTGGGGAAGGAAGTTGAAGCAAATGGTTTACCTCCCCATTTTTCAGATTGGTTGAGAATAGAATTAAAATCACCTATTCCTAACAGTGGACTAGGAAATGCAAGTGCAATGGAGTTCTGTAGGTTCCAAAATTGTGATTTTTTTTAACTGTAGTGAGCTAGACAATAAACTGATGTGAGTAACCATGGCACATGTGAGGGATCCGAGTACATCAGAACAGCTATTACGTTATTGAAAATATTAACAGGTTCAACATCCACACCTGGATGCCACATAAGCAAGAGACCTCCCCATTTTCCTTGAGGGGGGACATGTACATTCAAAGAAAAGCCTAGACTACTAACAACACCGGGTGTTTTTACATAAGATAAAATGGTCTCCGAAAGGAAGACCATATCAAGTTGGTGATTCCTAATATGAGCCCTTATTGACTTCTTCCTACAGAAGGGCGAGCCAGCCCTCTACAATTCCATGTTAGGATCCTTATAGGTAGGATGGACCCTGTCACCTCGGCCATACTATCTAAATGAACATAATTCATAGGAAGGATCTTGGGTGAGTTACCGTCATGGGGAATTTTTGAGCTCTTGCAGTATGGAGAGTAATTGTTGCAACATGAGTACGTTTTCCTCTCTTTACTGATCTTCTTGCAGGCTTAGGGCTTTGGTTACACAAAACCAAACCATCTCATCTTATATAATCATTACAACTTTCTCAAACTCTCGCACAAAATATAATAAACAATTCAATTTTTTCAAATCTTAAAAAAAAAAAAAAATTATAACAATATTTTATTCAACTTTTAACAAAATATTTCATCTCATCTCAATTGTATAACCAAACAAGACCCTAAAGAAATGTTGCCAGGGTTTGCTCTCCTTCATTGCTTGCTCCTTCGGTTATGCTTTGGTCGGTAGAGGCCATCGGGCCCACCCTATCAAATTTCACTTGTTCTGTTGGAGGCCTACTGGAGTTTGAGATCCTTTTCTTTTGGGGGGATTCCTCTCTCTGGGTGAGTTAGAACTCTCTTCTTAGTAGGCACTGGGTTTTTGGGGTTGGTGGGGTTTGCATTCACAGGGAGGGATTCTACAATGGGGGTAATTTTCCATACAGTGGTGCTGCAATGGAGAATAGTTCTTCAGTTGTGGGTATCACAGTGGTTGGTGGAATTTCAGAGATGGAAACAGTTAAGTTCTCAATTAGGAGTGTTTCGACGGGGTTTAGATTTTCAGATGGGGATTCTGTAGTGGTGAGTATATTTTCAAACGGGGATGTTTTGATGAGGGGTTAGAGGACAGATATTCTTGAGAAATGGGTTGGTTGAAAAGGCTCATTTGCATGTTGGGGTTGGGCTCTGTCTGTGGGTTGTGCTCATTGCATACAGTGGGCGTAATGGTTATGAAGGTTTTTCCTGACTCACTAGTAGGGGGAGGGAATGCTTGGGGCTTTGAGTGTGGATTGGGCCTGAGAGATTTTCGAACTGGGCTATGATATGCTTGAAGATTGATCGGCCCGTTAGAACTTGGGTATTTCCCCTGGGGTCATTGATGGGTCCAATAGAAAATGACGGTTCAAGATTTGGGGTGAAAGGGATAAGTTTGCAGTAAATGTGAGTTCACATGCGAGGGAAAGATGATCAGGGAGCGATGTCGAAACCGAGGAAGGTGGTATTGGGGCACATCAGCAGCGGGTTTCTTTGGTAGCACTGAAGGAGGAGGAACCGATGACCTCAGGGAGATGGGGTTTCACTCTCCCTCTTTTTTTTTTGACTCATTGAATTTCTATATCATAGGACAAGAAACAAAACTGAAAAAACATTAAAGCAATACAACGGTCATTCACCACGAAACACAGTTCTTTACAGCCAGAAAACAGAGATTTCAATGCCGAGTAGGATAGTGTAAAGGGAAAAAAATCAGTAGGAAAAAACTGAGTCAAAACACACAAGCAAAATACAGTGAACAACTGGTAATTCTGAAGTCGCAAGTGATTATTAACTAGTATAAAGCCGGTTCGTTCCTATACAAGACAGAAAATGCTGTTGGGATGCTGCTGTAAGACTCCAAATAAGCTCACCATACATATATACCATCAATTCACCAAGAACTTCATAATGATGAAAGGCAATTGACAAGGAGATACTGATTATGACCAACAACACAACCAAGGTCCATTTTTACACGCGTTATGTACATGTACCAAGAAGGAAACTCCATCACATTCTATAAAACTCTTTGCCACGCTGCAGCTCTCAATTTTTCCTGTTGTCATACACATTTTCTACAAGAAAGACACAACGCCCAATAGCGCGTCAGTTTTTCACCAGTAAATCATAATTTCAATCGATATTTAAGTAATACAGCAATTCAGGAAATAACCAAGCTTTTCAGAGGTAAGGCATGCAAAATTGGACATCAGATGCATCTACCAAAGACACAAGGACATTCTCAAGTCAAAAAATGGGTTCAATGCTAGAAAGAGCAGGGACTAGTATAACAATTCGTTGGATTAAAACCACTGCATACTGAGGTTCTGTGCAATTTATGGTTCGGAAGAATTACATACATGGAAAGCTAGCGAGAAGAAACCACTTCCCTATGGCCCCTCATAGTAGCTAAGTGAGTGTATCTACCTCTCATAGGAACAATAGTACAATACAGATTAAAGGACAGCGTTTTCCAAGTTTCCTCCAATCCATTTATAAATATGAGAACTGTGCATAAAATTTTTAAGAGTCTAACTTAAAAAATTGACATGTGTCCCTCCATTAAAAAGTCATGTGCATGATCAATGGACACATGTCAATTTTTTAGGTGGGTTTCCTCCAACATAGTTTGGAGGAAAACTTTGTCCCAGGTTAAAAAACAAAAACACATCTTCAAAGGGAGGATGAAAAAGAAGCTAATAGATGGTAGTGTACAATTATCAACAGCAGATTCATTATGCGTTGGACACTCATTAAACGTCTGCGGAAAGTAGAAGATATATATCATATTGAAGCCCAAAACCTTTAAAAACTAGCATTTTAAGTCCCGTGTACTTGGGCTTTTGCCTATTCTTAGGATTAATAAAATTTTATTTAATTTTAAGGCTTCAATCTCTTACAAAGCAGAAACATCATATTGTCTCCTTTTTTTTTTTATCAATTACACTTTAAACCTTTAGCCTTTTCTTTCTTCTCTTCTTTTCTTTCTCTTTTTTTTTTTTTTTGGGCCGCGGGGGGGGGGGGGTTNTTTTTTTTTTTTTTTTTTTTTTTTTTTTTTTTTTTTTTGGGCCGCGGGGGGGGGGGGATTTAAATTGGCCATTGTTAATATGCAATGGAATTGACAGTGTTGCATAAGTAAAGCCCACGGTCTCCCTTGACATGGGTGACCTGGAAACAGAATCTAATGACAGCTAATAATTTGATCAAACAATACTCTCACAATGATTGCGCTAAAAAAGTTCGAGTAAATAATTAAGTTCACAATTTCTCCAATTTATGTTTCTGGGACAATTGATGATTTTGAACTCCAACTCCATGCTATACCCCAAATTTAAGTTAAATATTTCATGTGCAGGCACCCCCACCCACATTAATTAAATAAATAAATTCATCATTTCATGACAATTACTTCTTTAATAATGGGCCGCATTATGAGGGACACCAATGGATAAGCCAATTCCAGGATAACTCAATGTGAGTGATCCAATCATTAGATACTCTTACAAGAATGTTTTTCTAGAATATTAATTCAAAAATAAAATAAAAAGAAAACACAGTTTATCCACCTCAAATTATCACTTTTTATTGCAATTTGACCATCAAACTATCAAAGTTGCCACGTCAGCATTCACCCAAAGTTTGAAACATAAGTTACAATTTACTCTCGCAGAGAACTGACCATTAGATGGACAGAAATAAGTGATGTGACATGATTTAAATAAGGTTGAATCTAAAAAGGATGGGCCAAATGGCAAGGGAAGTGATAGTTTGGGGGAAAAATGAATCTGAAACATAAGATGCAATTTACTATCTTGTTAAGATTTGATGGTTAGATAGATGAAAATTGGGTAATGTAATATGATTTTGACAATTGGATCTTAAAGGAGGGGCAAATTGCAAGGGAAGTAGTAGTTCGGGAAGTGAAACGACAACTTTGATAGTTTGGTGGTTATATTGCAAAAGGAGTGTTACTTGAGAAGGTGAAGTGTAATTTTCTCCAATAAACAAAATTCAACCAAGAATAATTAGCAACTCATATTCTTGAGGCAGGATTATCACAAAAGGAATGGACTATGAGAGAGGAAAAAGGTGAACTTTCTTATTTGTTTAATGACTTGGGGGATGGTAAAAGCATGTAAATTGAAAAGATGTTGTTACAATGTTCCAAAACTAAATTGGATCAGGAAAAATGAAAGCAATGGCAAGAGAGAAACTAACAATGACAAGTTAGTCTCTTTTTCTTTTGAAGGGGGGGGGGGGGGGGGGATAAAGAGTTAATTTAACAGGCAACAAAGACGTAAGCTTAATGTGACCATGTTATTTAATATCTAAGAAATAAATCTTAGGGATCAAGAGACAGATAGGGGGAGGGATTGGCCGATCAACTATTGGTGGACCTTCCCTTAAACCCCAGGGCTTAGTTTTAGAAATGCTTTAAGCTGTTTTTGTTTAAACAAATAATGATTTCTATTTGAGCTAGAAACATGTTATTTTTTAGAAAACTACTGGTTTTCTGCAATTTGGCTGATACCCCAAAAATGATCTTGAAAACATTTTTAGTTTTTGAGCAGTTTTCAATATAAATCTATTCATCAAAAAAAGTTTTCTATGTAAATCCTCATGGACTACCCATATTGGGAAAAGATTTTAGACCAATTTCAATACTAAAAATGTGAAAATCTTCAAACCAAAATCTGGAGAACAAGATCAAACTGAAATAGCGAAGAGTATAGTTTCCAGTGCTTGAACTCTTCTATTCCATGAGCTAAGCAAGTTCATGGTGAGCAGAAGAGGTAGAACATACTCACAGCAGCAGCTGAAAAGTCATGCTCGTCTGTGTCAAGTTCAATTGCCAATGTAGAATTTTGAATTTTTTCAAGGGAAGCCTTTCTTGGGTTGATACTGGACCCGCTTAGTATGCCTTTTTTTCAAAATAAGGATAAAAAAGCATTTAAATTTCTTTTGAGATGGATGGGATGATGCTGGGGGTGGTGGTGATGGTGAGTTTGGGTTCAAGTGGACAGTGATCATGGTGGTAGCAATAGCAGTATTAGTAGCAGCAAGAGATGAGGTAAAGGGAAAGGATGAAGAGAGTGAGCACAACTAGCAAGCCTGCATAATATACCAGAGAGAGAGAGAGAGAGAGAGAGAGAGAGAGAGAGCATTGTGTAGTTATGTGCAAGAAAAAGGGGGAGTGGAGAGAAAATACATCCCAAAAGCTTATTTTGCTAATCATTTTCTGTTACTAAACAATTTCTACCAGCATCAAACATTGGAAAATGCAAAAATGTATCTTGAGTCAAATACATTTTTTTTATCAGATATCTTGATTCAAATACATATCTATTCTCAAAATTCTGATCATCCTTTTCTTGATGCAATTATTCATTCAAATTCACTTCAAGCCTAAAACCTAGTCCAAACACAATCATGTTTAGCGCCTACTAAAAGCTCCAGTCAGAATGGACATCAAATAATTTGCAGTGCATCTGACGTCAAGATCATGAGAATCTAAGCTCACTATTCCACATAATCCCACATTCAGACAATAATATTTTCTAAACTAGGTCCAGATCATGTTGACCCCCCCCCCCCCCCCCCCCCCNATAGCCCCCCCCCCCCCCCCCCCCCCCCAAAACACTTCCTATGACTCTAGGATCCCAATTGAGTTCATGCCTCTTATTCAGTCAGATCTTCACTGTTGCTATCTGAGTCAACAGCCAACTACAAACCTTTTCCCACCTAGTCCATCAATAGGCAATCCTTGCAGTACTCATAGGAAAGAACAGCAGCATCATCAATGGATTCAGTTCCTTATCCATATCATCTTTTCTCACTGCTCATTCACCCCAATATGCTCAACTCAACTACACAAATCTAAGTGGTATTGTACATAATTTCCCACACAAATAAAACATATATAGCTTTTCCAAGAACACTTCACCCAATCTCCATGCATCTGTCTGTCAGAATCAAATCCATCCCACCACAAATAAAACACAGCTTCTCCAAGAACACTCCCTATGATGAAGACGTGATAAAACCAATTTGGTACCTCAATTTACTTATCAAAACCTACTACATGTACAATAGCAAACAAAAAAAGTAATCGACCATTTGAACAATTCTATCGGAGAAAGAAAAAGATATAAGCCTCTTCCAAACGTAGGTAAATGACAACCATGAGTTTTAAATACTCCCACCCACATTCACATCAACATACATCCTTGTACTTTGGCACGCCTATACCAATTCAAATCAAACAGAGTCTCAAGCCTAATCTTAAATCGTCATATTTATTAATCACCAATTATCTTCAAATCTTATAGGTGGTAAATTACTGCTCATCCTAAAACACTTAAAATCGTCAGAAAACAGTAAATTTAATATATTTCAACCCATATCACCAACATTAAAATCATTAGGCACTCACCCAAACTAAATCAAATTTTGATATACTTGGTCTACACAGAAATCTTACGCAAAGAGATGCATAATCCATACCTTTCTGATCGTCCGAGGCATCGTGGTACTCGTGCTCCTCCTCCGGCACAGGGTGCAGCTCCAGCTCGTCCCCAATCTTCGCCTCGTCAGCACCACCGTCCCTTTCATCCGGATAGCGCACCACCACAACGGGGCACACGCAGTGGTGGACGCAGTAATCGCTGACGCTGCCTAGCCTCCCTGGCTTGCTGGTTCTCTTCGATGCTCCGGCGCCGAAGCCTCGGCTCCCCATGACGACGGCGCTGAGCCCAAGCCTCTCGACCTCCAGGCAAAGCCGCTCCTTCATGTCGTGGTCTTTGACAATGTGGATTCGGAAGGGGAACTGAGCCTGGACCAAGGGCTGGGCCAAGGAGGTGGCCTTGGTGGTGGTGAAAAAGTCGAAATCGTCCTCAAGTTTGCGCTGGGAGGCCTCAGTTGGGGGAGGGGCAGACTCGGTGTCGTTGACATTGCTGCCGTGGGGAGTTATCGGGATAGGGTTGGAGCCCCAGTCGGCGCCGTAGAGGACGCTGGTGGGTCGTACGTGGAGGAGGATCACGTGGTCTCCGGGGCGGAGGTAGTTCTCGACAGCCCATCTGACGGCGTAGGCGCTCTCGTCGCTCAGGTCGACCGCGATCGCGATCTTGCGGTGGGGGCCAGTGACGGATGTCATGACGTAGTGGTGGGTTGGGGAGGAAATGACGGCTAGGTCCTCGGAGGGGGTAGGGAAGCTGAGGGAAGAGCAGAGGGACTGAATGGGGAATTGGAATAGAGGAACTAGGAAGGACTCGAAGGAGGAGGAGCTTCTATTCTGTTGAGTTGACCGTTACTGCTAGGAGTTATAAGCTTTGGCACAGTGTCCCAGGGACAAGGATGTCGTTTATGGATATCTCTGTCTGCCCAATGCAATAAATTCTCTTAATTGTTTTTTTGTTTTTTTTGAGCAAATAAATTCTCTTAATTTATTCATAAGGCAAGTTCTTATTGTTCATAAGTCGGTCCAAAGGGAATTAAGATATCATTAAAGTTAGCTTATCACACGTCCCGTAATAAAATTTGTATGACCAACAAGTCATAACTGTAATGATACAGAAATTTTGGTAGGATCATCAGCAGGTGGATAAAAAAATTCATTGGATCAAGTGGTCAACACTAAGTAGAACAAAAGGTATAGGTGGATTGGATTTTAAGGACTTTGAATGTTTTAACAAGACTCTTCTTGTCAAGCAAGGCTGGAGACTATAGCAAATGCCTAATTCGCTTGTAGCATCAGTTATAAAGCTGAAGTATTACAGTCAAGGAGACTTTTTGAACTCTAGATTGGGATCTAAACTTTCATATGCATGGAGATCGATTCAGGGGGGAAAAGGTTTACTGAAGAAAGGAATGATATGGATAATTGGTAATGGCTGTACAATCTCCATATGGAAGGACAAGTGACTTCCTAAACCCGTGAATTGGTGTGGTACATCAACATTGGCTTTCCAAGAATTGACTTTAATTAATAATGATATAACTAACTAACATATGTTAATCATAATTTATGATCAAGCTACTTACCTTATAGTGTTAATCCAATATTTTCAGGATGAGTCTGATTTCCTTTCATTGGTTCGGCGTTGGCTAGAGAAAGAAATAGATTAACTGAGAATTTGAGAGAAAACAAATATGAGAGATAAGGAGAGAGAAAACGTGAGGGGTGCTTTGGGAGGAATAAGGTAGACGGCTATTGGTGTGGTGAACATGGCACACGCACGGTGCTGGACTGGGTATCTTGGGTTCGGTCGTTGCACTTATGGAAGTTTATGATTCTTCTAAATAACACAGAATGGAAGATATTTATAGAGAGATTTGGGAAAGGGTGCCAACAAGTTTGAGTTGGACTCAGTCGCGATCATTTAGAAAGAGAGTTTGAATTTAAAAACATGATCTAGTAGTCCATTCAATGTAGAATTGGTAGTGACTGGGGCTGCGTAGGAGACTTCAATTAGTGATGATTTTAAATTGAAATAAATTTCTAATGGTCGATCTTTAAATTCTAAAAGGAGTCTAACTCATTCAATAAATAATAAATAGAATTTAACCAAGTTATTGAGCCTAATTAAAATTCCTAATAAATTTCAATAATTTATTGTAAGCTTATCTAATATGACCCATTAAGTATAATTGAAGCCAAATAAAAAATTAAAATTATTAATATTCCAATTTTAAAATTATTGGGCTGGAAAATTACACATCTCAGCTAATAATTAATAACCCACATTTAAAAATTTACATATTAGACTATCAAAATTAACATATACACCTTTTTTTTTTTAAAGAAACATCTTTAGTCATCAACAAAGATTACAATAATGATGCAATACAAGATGGGACATCCTCAAGATCCACGAGGATATCAGCGACATTGAGTGCATCTTTAGCTAGGCAATGAGCCAAATTGTTGCAACTTCTAGGAGTAAAATTAACAGTAGCTGAATCAAATCTCTTCATCACTTGTTGAACATCATGAACAAGTAATCCAGCTTGGCCCCAGCTTTCTTTGTTGCCGTTAACATCATTTATAACGTTCAATGCATCCCCTTCAAGGTAGATCTGTTTCAGACCAATATCAGCAACCAAAATTGCTGATTGCAGGGCACCACAAGCCTAAGCCAGATAAGGATCAGGATATAGTGGCCTGCACATCCTCATACAGGCTATAACTCTTCCTTCCCAGCCTTGAATTATTGCCCTAACACCCACTTTGCAATGCACTTTATCCATAGCAGAGTCCCAATTGACCTTGTAGACAACAGGAGGTGGAGGCAGCCATTGGTGAGTCTGATATGGAGAGGTAAGATGATTAGCAGGAACCTAAAAGTTAATGACAGCAAGATCCTCTATTGTCTTATTGGCCTACTCCATAAGATTTCGAGGACTAGAGAAGGTTTGGTTGAAAACCCAATCATTCATTATCCTCCATAATTTCCAAGCCACCACAGACAGTTCAATTAAAGCTTCATCATTGAGATCCTCAAACGTTTGTAACAGAAACTTTTTGAAGCTGGTTTGATTCAAACTTTGTTTCTGCAATTTAGTGGTGGAGCTAAGACACCACACATCCTTAGTAGCCATACATTCCCACAAAGCATGTTCTACAGATTCTTCATGCAGGTTACAAATTGGGCACCAAGGGTCTGAGACAACCTTTATTTTGAACAGATTCAGTTTAGAAGGCAAACTGTTATGACAAGCTTTCCAAAGAAATAATCTTTCAGCATTAGGAACCTTGATTCTCTAAAGCTTGTTCCAATTCTCTGTGCTGATGGGAGAATGAGAAGTCTGGCCCTTACTTCTCTGATGGAGCTCAATTTGCATGTGATAAGCACCTCTAACAAAAAAAATTCCATTAGAGTTACCCCTCTATATAATTTTATCTGGGCTGTTACAGAGGCTAATAGGAATCTGTCGAATAATCTCTGCTTCTGGTTGAAGAAAAATGGGGTCATCACATCTGTTCTCCAAGCCTTGGCTTCATGATCAATCAAAGCTGAAATTGTTTCCTCTGGATCTAGGACCTCTACAAGGCTTTGAACTTTGAAGGAGGTGGGAAGAGGTAGCCATTTGTGATGCCAAATTTTAGTATTTGCACCATTTCCTACACGCCAAAACAAGCCTTCCTCTAGTAATGGTTTTGCAGCCTTGATACTTCTCCATATGAGAAAAGGATTCCTTGTGAGTGTAGCATTGAGAAACTAGCCATCGGGGAAATATTTAGCAAAAAGAACTTTTGCAGCAAGGGACTCAGGATACTGAAGCAGCCTCCACCCTTGTTTGGCAAGCATAGCAAGGTTAAATTGCTCAAGATCTCTAAAGCCTAAACCACCAATTGCTTTAGCCTTGCACATTTTATCCCATGGATATTAATGAATCTTCTTCTGCTCAGATTTCTGACCCTACCAAAATTGTTGAACCAAACGACCCATTTCCATCAAAAGGGACTTAAGGATCTTGAAGACACCCATACTATAGGTAAGAATGGCTTGGATGAATGATTTGAGGAAAATTTCTTTTCAGCCTGAGATAGGTACTTCATTTTCTAGTTGTTCATCCTCCCTGTTACTTTGTCAATGATACTTCTGAAAGCTTTAGTTTTAGATCTCCCAACCACCATTGGTAGTCCTAGATATTTGGTATAAGGCTTTGAGGACTGGATGCCTGCAATTTGGGTGATGATAGCTCGAGATTCAGCCCTTGTATTCTTGCTGAACAAAATTGAGGTTTTGTTCTTGTTGAGCCTTTGTCCACTGGCCTGCTCATAAGTGTCCAATATATATGATAACCTGGACCATTCCAAAGCTTTGAGAAAGGGCCATTCAATCCTATTATATGCCTTACTCATATCAAACTTTAGAGCCATAAAACCCTATCTTCCTTTTACCTGAGTTTGCATGGAATGCATGGCTTCAAAAGCCACCACAACATTATCTATAATCAGCCTATTGGGAACAAATGCACTCTGGGTGGTTGAGATCAATTGAGATAAGAACAGCTTTAAAAGACTGCAATCTTTGACGTCCATTTGGATTGCTTGTAAAGTTTGAACAATAAAATATGGATAAAAGGATGATGAATACCATTTTAGTTACAGAATGAAAAAGATTCTTCATCTTTCTTTAGCCATCATCCTCTCACAAGTTTCTTGACGTGGTATTAAACGGTGAGTAGTCAATGTCGTTTAAATCAAATGGTATAAGGTCTAGTTTCTAAACGTAAGAATTAGATTTAAGCCCTCACTCGTGTATTAAAAAAAAAAAGTTGACTAAACGATTGAAAGATAACATGTTCTATTAATTAATATTTGGAGTCAATTAATGAATTCACATGCCATAACCTCCTAACCTAAAAAACTAAAGCATCAGTCGGTACTTTTATGGGTTGGGAAAGTGACGTAAGGGAGAGGCAACAAGGACAGGGAACTAAACTCCTAAATAACTACAAAACAAACCAAAAAGGATAGGGTTTTATTTTATTTTTTTCTGCAAGTCCTGGTCGAGGAAAATGACATGAACGGCTTTTGTTGAATGCTTTGGACTAAAAGAGGCCATCTTATAACTATCATTCATTAGCTGGAAATACCTGTAAATGATGCTACGTCCAATTTTAAAGGCACTTTTCAATAAGCAGCTCAAATAGCTTTCTAGTTAGTAGTGATCAGGAAAAAACCATCCTGATTTTGGACGCTTTTGGTGGTTTACGAGTGTACGTCTCCTATCTTTGTGTATTTGTTTTTCATAATAATCATCATTGTATCTACCCACCTTAGTTTTGGAATTTATTGCCAATTTATTGTAACCTCTCAAAGGTTTGAGAATGAACTGAGATTTTTTCTTTTAAATTGGCATTGACTGTTCGGAAATAAGATTTTGATTAATTTTGGATTTGAATACACAGTTCAGATGAGATAAGAGGAGATATTTTAAATAGTAGTTGAATAAAATATTATTAGAATATATTTTTTAGTATTATTATTATTTTGAGATTTAAAAAAGTTGAATTATTTATTATATTCTTGTATGAGAATTTGAAAAAATTGTAATGATTGAGATGAGATGAGATGAGATAAAGGTTTTCTGTAAGCAAACGGATAGGAGCTGTAGAAGATCTCAATAAGAAGTTTTCTAACATGGTTTATATTCAGTGATTCAAAGTCTAATGAATCTTAAACTGGCGAGGTTTGGTTAATGAGTTGAGAGGTTTTTGTCTTAACTCATCTCATACAATGAAGGCATTCCACTATCCAAACGCATAAAACACAATTTGTGAAAATTTATCTGATTGAACTCAACCTATCTCAAGTATTGTGCATTAAGTAAACTGAGTACACTGACAAAAGCAACATGGCCCGAAAAGTAGGGCTATATAGAACCGATGAAACCGGCCGTCGTTGACGTGAACCGGCCGCCGAAGTAGTTCGAAACTGGCCTAAACCAGCAGAGAACCAGTCGGCCGGTGGTAGGAAATTGATAAACTGATGTCAACCTGTACGGTCCCGATTTGAACTAGGTACAAACTGCAGAACCGGCCGATTTAAAATATAAAATATTATATATATATATATATATCTTAGGTAAAACGACAACGTTTCTTCAATGAAGCGGCGTCGTTTTACACTTACCATTTAGAAAAAAAAAATATTAAAATTGAACGACGCCATTTGGTTTACTACAACAAACGGCATCATTTGGATTTAGTGTTTAGTACCCCCTCTTTCTTCTTTTTCTTCCGATTCACATTTCTCTCAAACTCTTTCTCTCTCTCCTCTCTTATGTAGCGTCGTTTGCGACTCTGCTCAACTGTGCAACTCTCTCTCTCTCCTCTCTCACACAGTAACAACGCCACCAATCTCTCTCTCTCTCTCTCTCTCTCTCTCTCTTATTGCACCTCCCATCTAGGGGTGTTAATATATGATATGATCCGTTAACCCAATACGAATACGATACAACACGAAATTAGCGGGTTTGGGTTTAATGCTTATGAGTTTGGGTCAAAATGAGTTGACTCGTTAAGACACGATTCATTAACGGGTCAACTCGCTTAACCCATCACTGACTCGTATGAACCCGTTAAATTTTTTACTGAAAATTACAATTATATCATTTTTAACCTAAAAACAAAAATATCCTAACCCTATTACATATTTCCTAAATCTCTCTTAATTCTCAGTTGAGTCAGTTCTCACGAGTCACAATCGACCGCGTCCCACACTTCTTTTGGATTGTAATTTTTGTGTTTTTATTGTTTGGATTGTAATTTTGGACTTATGTAGTTAGTTTTATATTTTTGGGAGATATTGTGATTTTAACTTTTATGTAAAATTCTGTTAATAAGTTAAAATAGATTATTTGGGTCAATTTGACCCATTTACATAAACGGGTCGAAACAAGTCGTATCGTGTCGATATATTTTTAATTATTTCATAATGAGGCAAAACGGGTCCTGTCGTGTCAACACGTTATTTTAATGGATCGTGTTAGGATTTGAAAATCTGACTGTTAAGCTTAATGGGTCTTGTTCAGGTTGATCCATATTGTATAATATACACAACTTGACAATATGACCCGTTAACACGATTTGCCACCTTTACTCTCATCTCTCTCTCTCTCGTTGCGGCACGCCACCATTCTCTCTTGTTCTCTCTCATCATGATGTGAATTCTCTCGGTACTATCTCTCATTGCAGCACCAATGGGACGCCGAAGAACTAACCGGCATCATGTCGAAACCGAGCATGCCCGTTTTCTCACCCTTAACCAGTCGGATTTGGCCGGTTTTAACCATGTATGAAACTTGTCGATTGCTCATCAGTTTGGGATCGAAACTGAACCGACACTGTCAATTTTCACCCCTACTGAAAAGCAAGCCTTATCCTTCATGAGTCGTGTTGGGCATGCCGCCTAGCACAAATTTGTATTTATATTTGTAATTTATTTTTCATATTTTTTTAATATATTTAAATATTTTTAAAAAATAAAAAAATACATCAATATACTAAAAGTCATTTCCTTAAGTAAAAAAAAAAAATAATTACATGAACAATTAAAATGAAGAGACAAACTTAGATGGCATACTAGCTGGAGGGCTTATGATAATAAAAAAAAAAACCCAATTTGAATAAACAGGCCCAAATATAAAAGGGACCCAACAAGAAGGGCCCTTGGCCAAGCATACGAAACCGGCATATCGAAGGCCCGACCAAGTCAAAGATATGCATGTGACCGCCTACGAGAAAGTAGGGATCCCATGCAGATATGTGACCACTTCAACCACAGAGTGCATCCTTAAAACTCGGATCCACCCCGGAAGATCCGGCATCAGCTAAACGCAACAACATGAATCCTATATATACCAGGTAACCCTCAATCGCTAGGGAGATTTTTTCTAAGTTCTCATTGAATTATTTCAAAACTCAAAAACTGACTTAAACATCGGAGTGTTCCCAGGCGGACCAGGCCAACTTCACTTGGGTCATTGTGCAGGTTTACGATGTAGATTGGAAGTGAGACATGTCCTTTGAAACCAGCCCGCCACTTTTGAAACAACCACAAAAAGGCGACGTACTTCACGCCTACCTCACGGTTTTCCCAAACGCTATGTCCGCCATCCTGATAAAAGAGGAGGGGGTAGCTCAGCACCCGGTATATTACACTAGTAGGGCCTTTAGGGGAGTCGAGATAAGATACCTGAAGGTTGAATTGCTAGCCTTTGCCCTAGTGACGGCGGCTAGAAAACTTCGTCCATATTTTCAGGCCCACACTATAAAGGTACTTACGGAGGCCCCTCTGGCAAAAACTTTGAGGAAACCAGATAGTTCGGGAAGATTGATTGGATGGTCAATAGAATTAAGCGAGTTTGACTTAAGGTACGAACCTAGAAAGGAGGTTAAAGGACAAGTTCTAGCCGACTTCATAGCAGAATTCTCAGGTTTCCTTCAGGAAGACACAGTAGCCCCAGCAGAAAAGCTGTGGGTACTTTACATCGACGGTTCATCCTGCAAGACAGGCGGAGGCATGGGAATACACCTGGTAGATCCCGATGGAAGGAAGTTGCATCATATGGCAACACTTACTTTCAAGGTAACAAATAACGAAGCAGAATATGAAGCACTCGTAGCAGGGCTTTTCCTAGCCCCCGAGATAGGAGCAACCGAGGTGGAAGTCAAGTCGGACTCTCAAGTGACTGTGAATCAAGTATTAGGCTTGTATGCAACAAAAGGGGAAAGATTGAAAAAGTATCTTGAACGTGTGTGGGAAGCACGAGAACTCTTCTCGTATTTCAGCATAGCCCAGATCCTGAGAGCAGAAAAGGAAGTGGCGGATAGGTTGGCTAGGGCGGCATTGGGCATGGACGAGGCACCTCTCCCATGGCAAGTAGAGCACAGAGTAATTGAAATCCCAGCCATTGGAATGGAGATAGGGGTCTTGGGTACCAACATCCCTGAATGGGTGAGCAAAGTAGTTAGATATATGAACGAGCGAAAGCTACCAGATACAAAGGAAGAGGCGAGAGGAGTAAGGAGAAAGGCGGCAAGGTTCCTACTCATTGACGGAGTCCTTTATAAAAGAGGCTTCTCCGCCCCATTGTTGTGATGCATTTCCACCCAAGAAGCTCAATATGTATTAGCAGAAATACACAAGGGGATATGCGAAAACCATTAGGGCGGAAAGACTTTGGCAAGGAAGGCGATGAAGGCGGGATACTACTGGCCCAACGCATTAAGAAATGCTCAAGCATTCAGCAAAAAGTGTGTGGAATGCCAGGCGCATGCACCAATACAGCATGCCCCTTTAGAAGGGCTAACATCCATGACAGCGCCTTGGCCCTTTGCCTAGTGGGGTGTAGACCTGGTTGGACCCTTCCTGCCAGGAAGAAGTGAGGTGAAATTCATGGTGGCAGTTGTTGATTGTTTCACAAAATGGGCCGAGGCAGAGCCATTTGCATCTATAACAAGTAGGACTGTGACAAGGTTTTTATGGAAAACGTTATTTGCAGGTTCGGGATCCCTCAAAGCATAGTAGTTGACAATGGACGCCAACTCGACTCAAATCATTTAAGAGAATGGTGTGCGGAGTTGAAGATCAAAGTGAAGTACTCCTTGCTAGGTCACCCTCAAGCAAACTGTCAGGCGGAAGCTACAAACAAGGCGTTGCTCTCAATCCTAAAGAAGAAAGTCACAGAGAAAAAGGGAGAGTGGGCGAAAGAGTTGCCCGGCATGCTTTAGGAGTATAGAACATCGGCAAAGACTCCTACAGGGGAATCCCCATTCACACTGGCATATGGTTGCGAGGCAGTAGTTCCAGTCGAAATGGGACTCCCTACCTACAAAACAACTTACTTCTCGACCCCCTAGAACGACAGAAAAATGGAAGAATATCTAGACTTGGTAGAGGAAGAAAGGGAGATGGCAGAAACAAGGATGCTACGAGAGAAGACAAAGGCTAGGCAATATTTCAATAAAAGGGTAAAGCCCAAGACTTTCAAAGTGGGCGATCTGGTCTTGAAGAAGAGCGGGGTGACAACCCAAGGTGAAGGAAAGATGGGGCCTCGATGTGAAGGTCCCTACCTGGTGATAGCCAACAATAGGTCGGGGTCATACCGACTAAAAGAAAGCCAGGGTAAGAAACTACCCCATCCATGGAACGCGGAACACTTGAAGAAATTCTATCAGTAAAGCTGCAGTATTTTCGCTTCTGCAACATTTTCAATTATGTTAAATTCCGTTTTTTCTATGTTGAATTTATTACGTCTATGATTATTAATACAAGGATATTTCGATTGCCCTGTTATTAGCCATAACTTGTTATGTCTCCTCTTTTTTTTGGTGAGCCCTCAATAGAAGGAAAACATCACTCTAAGCAAGTATAAAAGGGCGCGTAGGTCTTTGGACCACGCCGACCCTTAAACACCAGAAACAAGCCACAACAGCTTGTGGTGCCAAGTATAAAAGAGCGCATAGGTCCTTAGATCACGTCGACCCTTAAACACCAGAAACAAGTCACAACAGCTTGTGGTGCAACGTATAAAAGGGCGTGTAGGTCCTCAGACCATGCCAACCCTTAAACACCAGAAACAAGCCACAACAGCTTGTGGTACCAAGTATAAAAGGGCGCGTAGGTCCTCAGACCACGCCGACCTTTAAACACCAGAAACAAGCCACATCAGTTTGTGGTGCCAAGTATAAAAGGGCGTGTAGGTCCTCAGACCACGCCGACCCTTAAACACCAGAAACAAGCTACAGCAGCTTGTGGTGTCAAGTATAAAAGGGCGTGTAGGTCCTCAGACCACATCGACCCTTAAACACCAGAGACAAGTCACAATAGCTTGTGGTTGCAAGTACGAAAGCTAGCAACTATGGTGCTAATTAAAGAGGAACATGACAGAGAAATTCCTAAACAATCAAGAGCAATTCTAATGGAATGGCAGAATTCAGTATGAAGGAAAAGTATTTTATACATGCATTACATTATGAATCTTGATCCAAAGTCAAGAAAAAGGGTGTACATCAGGAAAAAAAAAAGAAGAAAAAAAGAAGAGTACATATACGTAAGAGGGGCAGAGGAATTATGAAGCTTCATCAGGGGGTGGCAGAGGGGGAGTCCTTATAAAGGCGTCAGGCATCTCTTTCTGCCCGAATCTGTCAGCTCGCCAGCGACTGTTTTCCTCAGGCACAAATAACTTCCGGTCCAAATTGATAAGGTTCGTGGAGGGATTGGTCAAGAGGAGGGACCTTAGCCTTAGGATGCCAGAACCATAGTCGAAACCGAAAGCACGGTTCCTGGTATCAGGCACATAGGCTAGCTGATCACGTAGGCGTTGAACCTCAGCTCGAGCCTTGGCAAGTTCTCTTTTCTTTCTGGACAGGCGTTGGCCCCAAGACTCCATTTGTAGCATAGCTTTCCTAAGCTCTTCGTCCACACCTGTGTGACTTTTTCTATACTTGTCATGACGCTCCTCAAGCTCTCGCAGCTCCCCCTGCGTCACGGAAAGATTTCGGGCAGTAAGGCAAGCCTTTTCTACAGCAACAGCTAACTGTTGAGATAACTCCTGAATACGCCCTTGTGAAGATTTTAGCTTTTGGTGAGTTGAATCTTGGTCCTGGGTAAGGGCGAGAAGTTCGGACTTGAGGGTGGACAAATGAATCTCAGATTTCCGCCGGACATCGGAGAGTTGGGACCTTGCTAAATCCCTCTCAGCTTTAAGGAACTACAGGTTGTGAGCGTCTCGTTCCTTAGCTATTTGAGCAAGGTGATCAGACTCTCGAAGGCGATGAAGTTCTTCCTCACGAATCTCCAAATCACCTTGGAGCGAGAGGGAATGACCCTCCGACTGTTCCGACTACGCCTCAAGCTCCTTCACCCTTTCTGATATGGCATCCAGCTTGGCCCTGTCCGCCTGCCATTCCCTGGTAGCAAGCTCTGCAGCCTCACATGTCTTCCGCCGCTCAAGGACTTCTCCTTCTAGGCGAGCACGGTCCGCCATGATCCATGCAGCCAAATCATCAAACCCCTACTAAGGAAAAGGAGAACGCCCAGGTCAAAACTATTCAAAAAGAAAAAGAAGAAAGGAGGGAAACACTCTAAATAGTACCTTGGAAAACCAATCTTTTAAATGATTGGCCATCTGAGTAACGGCTTCAGTTTGAGTGTTGGCCAAAGAAGAAGAGGCCTCACCACTGGCTGTACAATCAAATTCCACCAAGGGGACCAATGCAAGGCCTAAATCTACCCCCTCCCCGAACTGACTATCGAGGTAGAAAACTGGAATAGGAGGATGGGGGCAAGGTGAAGCATATTCAACCGGGCGAGCAGCTTCCGGCTAACAATCGTCCCCATCCGTTCTAAGGACGGAGTCAATCCCATCTCCAAGGGATGGGGAGAAATGAGAAGGGATAGAGGGCCTCTCACCACTCCCGGCTGGAGCAGGGGTAAACCCCTCAAATATAGTAGCGGGCGGGGTCTCAGGACTCACTTGGGGCAACCCTCACCTTAGCACAAGCAGCCTCACGGAAAGGAGGAGAGAGCACTACAGAATCAACCCCTTTTGACCCTGGGGTATCCACTCCCTCGCCAACCTTTGGTCCTATAACATCCTCAAGGTTTAGGGCAGCTGCTACTTCAACGTCCAGCTCGCCTCCCCTCACCTGACTTTCCACCACAGGAAACCCAGAAATAGGAGAGATTGATAGTGGATATGCCGGTGAGGGGGGTTAACCTGGAAAGCATCGACTAGATCGAAAAGGGCCATGCTAGCCAGACTCTCGGCGTCTAGCTGGCTGAGAGACCGTGGTTTCGCAGAAGGGTCGCAGGGTGAGATATAGGCGGCAAAACTTGGTGGGGAGTGTCCTTTAGCCTGGACACCTCCAGAACACACAGTAGTTTCCACCTACTGTCGAATAGCTGGGGAGGGTCTTTGAGCCTGGGCGCCTCCAGAACGCACAACGGCTTTCACCTGCGGTCGAATGGGCGATTGCGTCTGGACGCCCTCCGAAGCCACCATGGCCTTCTTCTGCAGAGGAGACGAAGAGGGGGAGCCTTCAGGACAAGCCCTTTTTTGGCTCGCACCATCATTCCTCTTTTTACTCTGAATCTCTCTCCTCTCATTGCCACTCTTCATTTCGGATGTCTTCTTCGTCTTTTTAGCCCTTTCTTGTTCGGGGCGGCTACCCTCCTCATGGCCAGCTGAGGGTTTGGTCTTCACAAGAGGCTCCTTGACGGAGGCAGGGATCAACTCCGAAATCATAAATTTACGCCCTTGAGCCCGAGAACGGTCGAGAGTCATCAAGAAGCGGTCAATGTTGTCAGGCGTCAAAATGAGGTCAGACCACACTTCATCCTCATGGGTCTCGGCCCAAGAATGAACAACCTCAATTCGGGACAACTCTCGATGCGATAGAGGCGGCATGGTTGCCCACACGACCTTGTCTTCAGGAACAGGGCGCCATATCGCCCTAATAGGAAAGTCTCGAAAATGGGTCTCCCTAGCAGGAAAATCCCATTCTGTGCCAGTAATGAAGAAAAATTTTGTATTCCAAGCTTTAGCATGGGAATGACGGCTCTCGAGACAGGCCAGAGCAGGGGTTCTATCTTTCTTGCAGAAACTAGCAACATTGCTTTTATTAGACCGAAGGTGGTAGAAGGATAAAAATTTCGGAGCGGTTAGGTCGGGGTAAACATCTCCCAGAGGTTCCAGGACCATGCGGTAAACAATGTATGCACAAAGAAAGGTCCTGTAAGAATGGAGATAGAGTTGGGCAGGAGCCAGGTCTAGCAAGTCTAAGAGCATTGGCAATGGCCTATCCATTTGCCAATGCAAGTTCAAAATGAAAGGAAATGTGAAAAAAGAAACCGGCATTGGCCTAGCTAAATTCCTGAAGTTTAACATTTATGCTACAGTAAATGTTAGCCGCTCTCCATACCTGGCGAGGGACTGTACAACCTTCATCGTATTATTTTATTATTTTCGTCAACGCCCTTTCTTTATTTCCCTCGTTCTTTTCTCTCTCCTCAACCCGCAAGCTTCCTCGCCCTCTTCTCTCCCTCGTTCGTCCCTCTTCTCTCCTTCGTTGCAGGTGAAATGTCATCCAACGGTTGTGCGATTTCCTCCACTTCGTCCAGGATGTTGAGCCTCCAAACAAAACGTAGCTAGAATGAACAAGATGCTGAGCCTCCCAATTGCTTTCTCTTCGTCGATCAGCTTCTCTTCGCAACCCCGTTTCCCAATCTTCAAATCCTCCTCCAATGGCGCTAAAATCCGACACATTAGCACGATTCGGGTGCCTCCTTAGACGGCGTCGTTTCGAAACCCTTCATCCTCGGTAGTGATGATGGCAAAGCAGAGGAGGTAATGCATGAAATTAGGGTGAAGGCCGCAGAAGAAATCAATGAAGGGTGGTCAACCTCAAGGGAGAGCTCCTCATGCTTCACCTCCAGAAGCTCACCCACATCGAGTTCAAAGTCCAGCGAGTTTCATCGTATGTGCAAAAGGGTACTTTCCATTTCGTCCTGTCTTATTTTTTCAAGACCGAGATGACTTAACTCATTATAGATTGATGCTTTTTGCTGAAAATGTGGTGTTTTTTTCTTTACTTCATTGATCTTGGGAGACTTTGATATCAGTAATAACATGGTTTGGTAGGAGAAATCACCTTTAGATTAAGCTGGGATGAATGAACGGTAATAACCCCAAGTTTATGTTTGAATCTAGATTAGTTAGTTTGAATGTAGTTAATCGATAGTCTTTAAGTTGTGGGGGCAGGATTTGGGAGTGAATAACCCCAAGTTTATGTTTGAATCTGTCTTTAGGCCACTTCATCGTAGTTCTTATTTAGGAATAGTTCAATTCACCATCTACTTTGTTAATTATACGAGAAGAATCCTTCCATATAGAACTGAAGGATGGTAGCTCAAGATGGCTATTGGCAACTTTAATAAACATAAATGAATTATGTGGAAAATAAACAGAACTGAAGGAAGGTAGCTCAAGAAGGCTATTGGCAAATTTCCTTCTTGTATCATAGATATGACTCTGCTACCAATATGTGGCAACCTCAATAAACAGAAATGAATTGTTTTTCTTGATAGGATTCTATTGGGATTATCATTTTGGCATATCTTTCTAGTGTGTGATTGAAGGAAGCTTGGGGCCTTTCTAGAGATGGGTTCATAGAATTAAATTAAAAGAAAATCATTTCATACTACCATTGACTTAAGTTCATTTTCTCAAAGAATGCAGTCTTTTCTTTTGGTGAAAAAATCATTAACATGAAGTGAATTTGGACTAAAAGAATGCAGTTTTTTTTTTTGTGAGATTTATTTTTTTCCTTTTTGTTTTCATTTTCTCATTCCCTCAGTCTCTCCATTAGATTCAGATTCGCTGTTTTTCAAATTTAGATTCAATAGTTATTCGAATAAAATTCCTTTCTCAATATCGTTGTGCATGTTTCTGGAGAATCTTTGCAAGAAACTTGAGTCTTTCTTGTTGGAAGTGAACAAACAGTTTGCCTTTCAAGAAATGGAGGTAATGAATTCCAAAACTTCATTCTCAATACTTGTCATCAATACGTTATTTAGTAATGTTTTTCATATTGCCATCATTTGACCCTTTGTTGAATTCCTAACAGGTATTTCCCATTATTTGCAAGAACTGCAGCCATGAATTGCAGCAAAGACTTCTGAGTACGAGCCTTAATATAATAATGCCACTTGGATTACTTAAGTGCATAATCATGTGGTTTTCAGCTCAGTGCATAATCATGTGATATTATTATGTTGTTTTTGTTGGTTTGCATTTGTATCATTCTGGAAAACCAACTGGTAATTTGTGGACTGTTACCAAATCTGTATATATATTATTTTGTTGAGAATATCTTTTATTAAACTAAATTGTGTGTTTAGATTATTTTGTTGAAGACCTTTGAATTCAAGGTATCCTAATATGTATGTATAAATAATGTGTTTTTAGGTTGTAATTAGGAACAATTTAATGTCACTTTTGTGTTTAGGTTGAATGTCACTTGTTATAGAATACCAGTACTGGTCATGCTATTTTTTATTTTTTATTTTTTTGGCTCTTCTTTAGTTGATATTTTTCTTTGTTGAACTCTGCATGTTTGGATGATTTTTTTCACTTTTCGTGTAGACTACAAGGGTGAAGTGCTTTGATAAGTGTGTTACAAAATCAGGACAAACCTTTGTGGGAGTGAGAGTAGCTGCATGCATATCTAGGTGTGTGGATCGCTACCTTGAGGCCACTGGTCTTTATTTAGTGCACCACACTGAAATTTTGGGTACTACTGTTTATTCACAAATAAATATTTATTTGTTAATGTTTATTCAATACTAATGGTAGAATTTTTTATTTATTCTACTTATTTATGAAGTGTATTTGCAAAATATTAAAAAAAATTGTTAAATATTATTAAAATATATAATATTTTATTATTATTTTCACTTTAAGATGGCCAGTCCAATGTGGACTAATATTTTAGCTAGTCCATGTTATGGCCAAAAGATAACGTTCTAGCTAAATTTTAGACTTAGGGCTAGGCCATTGCCAATACTCCAAGATGTCTCGAAGAGGGCGACAGAAAGGAAGCTTCAAGTCGTGAGAAAACATGGCGGCATACAGCGTAGTCCTGCTTGCAAAGCCCTCGCCATCGCAGCATCCTTGTAAGGGAATCGTTATATCGGCACTCTCAGGAATGCCGAACTCTTCCCGAAGCCCAGGAAGATTTTTCTCCCGGTACGTAGAACGCCATCCATGGCCTTCAAAAATTGTCCTTGCCGAGACAAAGAAAGGAGGGTTGGAGGAGCTGCCTTGGTCAGCCATTGAAGTTGAAAAAGAAGGAAAAGTAGGAAAGCAAAGAAGATAGACAAGAACAAGAAGAAGAATGCAGACGAGAGAGTGCAAGAAAGAGGGCAAACGAAGAGATGGAATAAAGAAAATAAAGAAAGAAGGGAATGGGTATTTAAAAGGGAAGGACATGGAACGTCAATAGTCACGAACATCATGACCTGACACGAAGGAAGTTAACCGTCACACGAAAGCCTTCTCCTATCTCACCATGTCAGCAAGAAAGAATCAAGAGAGGAAAAAAGAGGAGGGCAACGGCGCAAAAATTCGAAAGGTCGGCTAGGACGCCGACCGTGCACAAAACGGGCCTAGCCCAACAAACGATAGCCAACCTATGCGCCAAATGTGCCATATAAGCCCAGTATCGAGAGCCCATAGCACGAATCGCAGAACACTTCTAGGGAGATAATATAGGCTGACATAGAATTCCCCACGCCATGAGCAGGGATCCCATGCAGATATGTGACCACTTCAACCACAGATTGCATCCCTAAAACTCGGATCCACCCCGGGAGATCCAGCATCAGCTAAACGCAACAACAAGAATCCTATATATACCAGGTAACCCTCAATCGCTAGGGGGATTTTTTCTGAGTTCTCATTGAATTATTTCAAAACTCAAAAATTGACTTAAACATCGGAGTGTTCCCAGGCGGACCAGGCCAACTTCACTTAGGTTATTGTGCAAGTTTACGATGCAGATTGGAAGTGAGACACGTCTTTTACACTAGCATTTTTATATACTTCACATGGCAGAACCCACTTTCCCATAATTGCTCCCTTCTGAATATCCATATCAATGCCGAACATGCATCTTACGGCGAGGCCAATCGGTTGAAGGCCGAACTCTGTTCAACCTCTCTCCTTCCCCTTGAAGGTCAACCCCAACGGCGATGCCTGAAACCAAGTGAGAATTGAAGCACACCTCCATTTCCTTCCCGCTGCAAACGACCTGAAAGTAATGTTGGAGAGTGGCCTTTGAATTCTTCCAATTTTGCTATTAATTATGTGATGTTAATATTTTTTTAGGTATTTAATTTATTAATTGCTATTAGTTAATCCAAAAATATATTTATAAATAATACTCACTTTGCAAAATTGGTGGAACTCACAATTATCAAATCCTTTAAAAAATTAAAACTATTTCATCTCACTTTTAAATTCAAATACGCAAAATTTTAAAAACTAACTAATCTTATCTTAACTCAACGATCTCATTATTATTCACAAATAATTTCAACTAATCTAATTTCAACTCATTCTACAAACGACCCCTTAGAAATAATATACCACTAACACTAATTCTCTTACCACGTGAGCCTACACGCGTGCGCGCGCATATATATATATATATATTAAATATATATATAACCTTAAGGGTAATGGATTGTTATCACAATCTTCTCCTATCACAACTGAGAGTTATGGATATTTTCTTCTATAAAAATCAACATACAAGGTTGTAAAGAAGAAAGAAATCCTGTCAAAGTGTCAAACGTGAGAAGACTTTGATGAATTAATTTAAGTTGAGAAATGAGAAGTATTGAACCAGTTGATGAATGCGTTATTTTGATGATATATATGGTAAGGAGCTATAAAAATTGGAAAACTTTAAAATCAGAGTGTGATGTAAACGAAGCTTTTACAGTATCCAATCAGAAGCTGCCACATAGGGTTGGCACAATGCCAAATGAGGCTAAGTGAAAAATATAACTTTTATGTTTTCGATGTAATAACGAGACATTTTAGTTAATACAAATGTTTGAAACTTATTTAAAATTAGATATTTAAACATTTTAGATGAGATAATTAGTTATCGACTTTTTGTATTGCATAAACTTTTTTTAAAACTAGTCTAGTCCTTCTTCTAATTTTCCATTAAAGAAATAACTAAAAATAAAATACTTTTAAAAATTTATTTCCATATATCTTTTAATTGTTTCAAAGTATAACTTCTTTTTTACAACAATTCTGCTACATATAATTGGTGGTGGAAAACTGCCAGGTAATCTGCTCACATCAACTGATATGTTAAAAAGAAAAAAATAACAAGAAAGAAGATGGATCATTCGATGCATGACTTGTGAAATTAGGGACACTTCCCCAAATCTGGGAGCATAAGGACTGTTGAAATTCAGAAACTCGAAACCCACTTTAACAATGGCTTCCTCCAAACAATCCGCAGCCGAGACAAAGACCAAAGCAACTTAACCCACAAAATCACCTAAGAAGCAAAATGCGGTTTTAGCCACAAACCCACCTACTATTTTCACTGGAAAATCAGAGAATTGCATAACCTAATGGAAAGACTCTGCAACAAAGACCCAGAATCCAAAATCTCTTATTATACTAAAACGTTTACAATGAAACGGAAAGTATACAACACCAACCCATTACGTAAAAGCTAATATGAGGTAATTACCAAAATTAAAAACTATAATATGAGGAAAACAGAAAGTAACCCAGAAGAGATTCGAGCATAGCAATGAAGCAAAATATTTGTCCAAAGGAGAAAGAAGAGCTACTAGTTTTTGGGTCTTTGTTTGCTGCTCCAAACCCAGATTCTGATTTTTCTTTTTCTTTTTCTTTTTTTCTCTTACTTTACTTTTCTGGGTTCTTTTGTTTGGTCTTTGAGCATGTTTGTCTTTGTGGTTTACCTATTTAAGTATGGGTCGTTGGAGAAAACAACATGGTGGAGTTTAGATGGTTTCGATGTGGAGAAGATAAAGGGGGCTGCGCTGGGTTTGTGAAGAAGACGAAGGGGAGAGTGGTTGTGGCTTTGAATGGAGATGATTAAGTGGTCTTCGATTGTGGCTTCGTGGAGACAACAGGAGTGGAGAAGACGAAGAGATTTGCTTAGCTTGAATGGAGAAGACGAAGGGAATGAGAGGGGTTGGCTTCATGGAGAAGCCCAACGGTGCGTGCATTTTGAGTCATCAAATGAAACAGGACATTTCATCTCCACATGGGCAAGGGCGCCCCAAAGGTTTTCAAGGTGGTTGTCTATAGCATTTTTCTTTTTACAATGTCAATTCTTTTTACAATGTCAAGGTAGAGAGCTAAACCTGTTGGTATTTTTTAATAAATACTATTTATCAATAACATTTCTTTTATGAGATGTTCATTACCAACGTTTTTCTTTAAGAGGCCATTAATGTTTGTATCGTTATTTTATGTCTGATCTTTTTCTTCTTTATTTTTATCCTAATTTCTTACTGCTCTTAGTTAATGGTCCTATAAACTTCTGCAGTCGGTTTTTTCTTTTAAGTTGGTAATGAATGAGTGTGCCGTTTCTTAAAAAAAAGTTAAATCTTTTCATTAAATTTGTTCTTTTAATTCATCGTTCATTGCATAATTACCGAGTCTATTTTTTCATGAATGAATGTGCCGGCTCGGAGTGTATTTTTTAATTGTTTAAATTTTGATGGAGGTTAGCGTTTGTCGATAGTCTATTATTATTATTTTTAGTGTGGGGTTGTTTTATCTGTACAATATAGGGAAAATCTCTGGAGAGACTAAAAAAAGGGTTGTATCTAAATAATTTTGAGAATATTTTCAGATAAAAGAGAGATGTTCTTTTGAGTGGAGCTTTGGACTCAACCACTTGTGTAGAGTAGGCTTGAGTCATACGATGATCAGTTTGATTGTTGTATCCTGGAAAAGTCAAGTCAAAAGCAGTTCTGTTACATCGGTTAATTTGAGATTTTGTATACTATAGAGGGTTTGAATCTCCTTAAAGAGAGCGAGATTTCTGTGCCTCAGTCCAAACTAATTTCATTTAAATGTTAATTTTATTATAATTTTTATTATATTATTGTGTATTTCACCAACAAAATCCATAACATTTTTTATTTGCTTTTTAATTCCCAGCCTTTTTTCTATTTTAGAAGAGAAGAACAAAATATTTTGGGCCTTGGGCAGCTGTAGCTTGGCTACCCCATTGAGCTGCCTTGCAGTGCTTTTTCATTGTTACTAAATTAAAAAATAATGGTTGTTGTCAGCAACCGGATTCTACGACTGGCCGCACGATTTAGGTAAACTCTAGCGGTCGGCTAGTAGATTCTGAACAACTCTGATGACCTCTCGGGTGGTGCCGTGGCGAGTATAGTGACTTAAAAACTCTTAAAAACCGTATGCTATTTATTATAGAATTGGTTGAATCATGGGGGGCTGAAATGCCATTGTCAATTTTCTGGTATGGTAACAAATCAAACTATATTCATAAAATTTTTAATAAAATGGAGTCATTTATGAACAACAATATGCCTCACATGATTTTTGCACTTGCTCCATATTAAGATTTGGATCTCCTTGAATCGCGGTCTTCTTTATTGGACTCTAGGTCTTGAATGAAGTAAGCTTGCTTGAGAGAAGACCAATGATGGCCTACTATATTATAAATTTTTTGAACGTAATGATATTTAACAATAATTCAAATATAGCAATTAAAAATAAATATCATCATTATTTTTTTTAAAATGAGATATTTTAATATTTCGTTAGATTACACTTAATAATCAGATCATTAAAATAAACGGAGAGTCTTATTTACAAGTAGCGTAGAATCCTTTCATCAAGTTTTACAGAGTCAAAATTGACACACTGTTTTTTCAAGTGTATAAAAGTTACAATATACACCATCCATCATGATCTGACCGGTAAAATTATGCCACATCATGTACTTTTACATTTTTTTTTTCAATCTTACAACGAAATTCATTAATAAGTCCATCATAATTAGATGTCACAATGTGTCAATTTAAATTTTATGGTGTCATGTTACAAAATGTATGTTAATCAAAAGATGAATGGTATATTTTCCTGTTATCAATGTTTGGGCTTAGTTTATCATCCGTAAATCATTTAGCGATGTATGCGCCTATATATTAAAACAACGTGAAATGAACTTTCAAGGCCACATGATATTAGATTTTAGTGCCACCTCTGTAAGGGGGTTTTCCCCACTTCACAAAGCCCACTGGGCCTCAGCCTAGTATCCGGTCTCAAGGTCACCATGACCATGCTTGAAATAAGGTGTCAACTAGGAAAATGGGTCAAGTAACTGATAGGATAGATCAGCCTGACATCGCTTGACCATGTTCTGAACCTAGAAATTTGTATGGAACGTAACGGGAAATGCGGAGAACCCTCGATCCATTGATACAGGAATATCTACGGCTCACAAAGGATAAAGTAAAGCCTGAAAACCACTTGAGGAAGTGGACCGCTTGCTGACTGCTGGATTCATTCAAGAAGCCCATTACCTGGAGTGGCTGTCCAATGTGGTGCTTGTAAAGAAGCTGAACGAAAAATGGAGAATGTGTGTAGACTTCACCAACCTCAACAAAGCCTGCTCGAAAGACAGCTTCTCATTTCCTCGCATCGACCTGATTGTCAACTACACAATGAGTCACTGTATGCTCAGCTTCATGGGTGCCTGCTCTGGGTATAACCAAATCCGTATAAACCTCGAGGATGAAGAGAAGACTTTGTTCATCATTGACCGAGGCTTGTATTGTTACACGGCAATGCCTTTTGAGCTTAAGAACGCAGGTGCCACCTACCAACGGCTGCTCAATCGTATGTTCAAAATCAAATAAGAAGGAACATGGAGGTCTACGTGAATGACCTGTTGGTTAAGAGTGGGAGCACGGAACAACACATGAATGATTTAAGGGAGACTTTTGTGATACTAAGTCAGTACCAAATGAAGCTAAACCTGGCAAAATGCGCTTTCTGTGTTGGATCATGAAAGTTCTTAGGATTTATGGTGTCCGAACATAGAATCAAAGCCAAACCTGAGAAGGTGAGGGCCATCCTTAACATAAATGAGGTACAAAGGTTGGCTGGGCGAGCGATAGCTCTCAATAGGTTTGTATCAAGATCCACCGACAAATGCTTGCCTTTCTTCAGGGTCTTGCGGAACGCACATGTATGGGATGGCGAGTGCAACCTGGCATTTGAAGCCCTCACGAGCCCGCCGCTCCTCAGCCAACCCCGGTGTGGGGAAACGTTTACCTTGTACCTAGCGGTCTCCCGCCAGGCCACCTCGTCAGCATTGGTGCATGAGGAGATTGGGGTCCAGAGGCCGGTCTACTAATACCCCCGCATAGAACAACTGGCCTTTGCCCTGGTAGTAACCACGCGCAAGTTGTGCTCGTACTTTCAAGCTCACCCAATAAGGGTCCTCACAAAAACTCCCCTAAAAAAGGTATTATAAAGACTGGACACCTCAAGCCGGCTCATGAATTGGGCGGTGAAGATGAGTGAATTTGACATTGACTCTGCACCACGAAACACCATCAAAGGACAAAAGCTAGTAGACTTCGTCGCTGAGTTTATCGATTTCGCGACAAAGAACGATGATGCACCTCCCATATAGCCCTGGAAAATATTCATTGATGGCTCATCTTGTTGGGCTAGAGGGAGAGTGTGAGTACACATCGTTACGTCCAAGGGAGAGGAGTATAATTACTCCATCAAACTGATGTTCAAAACAACGAACAACGAGACATAGTATGAAACACTGCTTTTAGGGCTAATGGTGGCCAGGTCTCTAGGTGCCATCGAAATCGAAGTACGAGCCGATTCTTAGGTAGTGGTCAATCAAGTGTGATGAGAGTTTGTTGTAAACAACAAAAAGTTGAAAAACTACTTAGCACTAGTGGAGGCCGAGGGCCCTCATTTTAAGTATTTCCAGATTCAGTAAGTGCCGAGGGCAGAAAATCAAAAATCGGACAAGCTAGCACGCACGACTTCTGGACAGAAGGACTCCCCCTACCAGAGCAGATAGTGATCTAAACCATGGAAGTACCTATTGTAGGGATCAAGGTAATGGAAATACTGACCAGAGCACCAGGCTTAAGTATTTAGAAACCAATGAGGTGCTAGAGGACAAACATGAAGCTAGGAAGATTAGAAATAGAGCATCGTGCTACACTCTAATCGAGGAAATTCTGTATCGGAGGGGCCACTAGGTACCTCTCTTGAGGTGCATCTCCCTGGAAGAAGCATAATATGTGTTGGTAAAAATACACGAATGGATTTGTGGGAGTCCTTCAGGAGGAAAGGCGCTGGCTAGGAAGGTAATAAGGGCGGGGATTACTGGCCTCGAGTCCTGTTGGACGCTAAGGAATATGCGTAGAAATGTCGGAAGTGCCAAGAATACGCCAAGGTGCCCCATTGCCCACCGAAAGAGCTGACGTCAATCACGTTGCCTTCCCTCGAGCAAAGGAGGAGTAAAGTTTGTGGTGGTGGCTGTGAACTACTTCACCAAGTAGGTCGAGACCGAGGCCTTAGCAACTATCACGATGAACAACATCACACGGTTCCTATAGAGGACAGTAGTTTGCAGGTTTGGCATCCCACGTACTATCATATTGGATAACAAGAGACAATTCTCGAATCACTACCATAATTGGTGCAAAAAATTGGGGATCGAGTTACAGTACTCATCCCTAGGACACCTTCAGTCTAATAGGCAAGTTAAGGCAAGCAACAAAACCCTGATCGGAATGCTCAAGAAGCAGCTCGATGACAGAAATGGAGAATAGGCAGAAGAACTCCCCACTGTCTTGTGGGTCTACCGGGTCATAGTGAAAACGTCAACTGGGGAAACTCCTTTTACCCTCACTTACGGTCACAAGATGATGCCGTTAGTAGAGATCAGAACCCCCACCTACAAAGTTCAACACTTCGAGCAAGAATCCAATGATAGGCGGCTAAAGGAAGAGTTGGATCTATTGGAAGAAGTCAAACTAGAAGTCGAAATAGTAGCCAAAAAAAGAAGGGCCAAGAGATGCTTCAACAAGCGCATGTGCCCGAGAATGTTCAAGTTGTGGATCTCATACTCAAAGAGACAGGAACAACAAGATGGGACGAAGGAAAGCTAGGCCCCTGATGGGAAGGCTCCTACCATCTCCAAGACGCTCAAGGGAATGAGTTGTAGCATCACTAGAATGCTGAACATCTACAAAAATTTTATTGCTAAGCTAATTCATTGTCGTAAATTTATATATTTCCATGCACACATTATAGTTCCTAATAAGAGAAGTGTTGTATTCAATGGAAAATGTTAGGAACATAACGTAACCCACCAACGAATCTCCACCAACAATATCAACTTAGTCTCCATCAGCAAAGTTAACTCCGTCAATGTGATCTACATTGGAAAAATTAACGAAATATCCATCAACAACTTACCTCCCCGCGAGGCAAAATGGGTGAGTGTAATGCCTAAGGCTGCTCTACCCCTCTCTTGGAGGAGTGTGGGTCCTTGGCCACCTGAAAATAAAGACTTACCTTCCCATCAATAGGGGGGAGTGGGTTCAGTAACAAACTACTCGAACAGCTTACCTCATTGCGGAATACCATAAGGAAAGGAAAGTCTAAAGGTTGCCTTATCCCTCCCATAGTTGAGAGTGAGATAAGCCTCACGACTACCCGAATAACTTACCCCAACCTTCGCTACGACTAAGTGTGGGATCAGCGTCAGCTTGACCCAAACTTACCCTTCCTTGCAATGTCAACGGGCGGGAGCAGGTCCAATCCCAAGCTGCCTGAACAACTTACCTCTCTACAAATGATGATAGGTGAGCAGGTGGCTCAACCTCATCGTCCAGGAGAGCAAGACTAGCCCCCTGCGACCCGAATAACCTATCTCGACCCCCTAGCATTGCAAAGGAGTAGACCAACCACATCGCTGTCTAAATTAACTTTTCACAGGGCACCAGATAGAAAGGTAGGCCTGAAGGTTGCCTTATCCCTCCCATGACGGAGTGTGGGTTAGTTTTCAACTACTTGAAGAAAAAGCTTTACTTTCCTCACAAGCGTCAACTGGCGGGAGCAGGTTTAGTAACAAACTATCCGAACGACTTACCTCCCTGCTGAACACCATAGGGAAAGGTAGGCCAAAAGGTTGCCTTGTCCCTCCTGGAGTGAAGAGCGGGATAAGTCACACAGCTGCTCGAATAACTTACCTTAGCCCCTGCTACGAATAAGTGTGGGATCAATGCCAGCCTTACCTAAACTTACCCTTTCCTGCGGTGTCAACGAGCGAGAGTAGGTCTAGATAGACACTGCCTGAACAACCTATCTCTTGTGAAGAACAAAGGAATGGGATGAGCCCCGAGGCTGCCCGAATACTTACCCTGACTCCCACAGGAGATAGGTTGTTCAACTTATCTTTCGACTAGGAATCAAATACATAATGCTAATGGAGGAAGATTGGTACAGTTCCAAACTGCCTGGACAACTTACCTCTCAGCGGACCAAGGAGGCAAGCTGAGCTTGAGGCCATCTTGTCTCCCATCAATGGAGAGTCAACCCCATGGCTACCTGAATAATAAATCTATGCTAATGGAGGAATATGTGTACAGTTCCAAACTATCTGGACAACTTATATCCTCGCGGACTGGAGAGGTAAGCCAAGCTTGAGGCCGTCTTGTCTCCTCGCGGCGGAGAGCGGGATTAGCTTAATGAGAAGACTAAACGATAAATGCAAGGTAAAGCAGGAGAATAAAAGAATCAAGTGGGGTAAAGCCCAACTAGAAGGCAAACATAGAAGTAATGGAAATCGGCGCAAGGAAAATGCAGAGAAAGTCGGCCTCATAAAACAAAGTTACTAAGGCCCTAGGAGAACAACTATGTGATAAAGGCGGGCAAAAGCGGCATGAACAGAAAAGTTGGCGGCCAGTAGGGTTGTCAAGTATAGGCAAGACAGTGGCGGGGTGGACCGTAAAGTCCTATGTGGCGAATCCTTGTGGCCAAACCCCCCAGGCTAGCCACAAAAGAAAGAAGACTGAAACAACGGAAGAAGAATGCATAAAGAGACATAGCTGGATATGATCAACAAAATGTAATATTATTAATCATTGACAGTCGCAACATGTGGCCACAGAGTTATNCTGAAGGTTGCCTTATCCCTCCCATGACGGAGTGTGGGTTAGTTTTCAACTACTTGAAGAAAAAGCTTTACTTTCCTCACAAGCGTCAACTGGCGGGAGCAGGTTTAGTAACAAACTATCCGAACGACTTACCTCCCTGCTGAACACCATAGGGAAAGGTAGGCCAAAAGGTTGCCTTGTCCCTCCTGGAGTGAAGAGCGGGATCAGTCACACAGCTGCTCGAATAACTTACCTTAGCCCCTGCTACGAATAAGTGTGGGATCAATGCCAGCCTTACCTAAACTTACCCTTTCCTGCGGTGTCAAAGAGCGAGAGTAGGTCTAGATAGACACTGCCTGAACAACCTATCTCTTGTGAAGAACAAAGGAATGGGATGAGCCCCGAGGCTGCCCGAATACTTACCCTGACTCCCACAGGAGATAGGTTGTTCAACTTATCTTTCGACTAGGAATCAAATACATAATGCTAATGGAGGAAGATTGGTACAGTTCCAAACTGCCTGGACAACTTACCTCTCAGCGGACCAAGGAGGCAAGCTGAGCTTGAGGCCATCTTGTCTCCCATCAATGGAGAGTCAACCCCATGGCTACCTGAATAATAAATCTATGCTAATGGAGGAATATGTGTACAGTTCCAAACTATCTGGACAACTTATATCCTCGCGGACTGGAGAGGTAAGCCAAGCTTGAGGCCGTCTTGTCTCCTCGCGGCGGAGAGCGGGATTAGCTCAATGAGAAGACTAAACGATAAATGCAAGGTAAAGCAGGAGAATAAAAGAATCAAGTGGGGTAAAGCCCAACTAGAAGGCAAACATAGAAGTAATGGAAATCGGCGCAAGGAAAATGCAGAGAAAGTCGGCCTCATAAAACAAAGTTACTAAGGCCCTAGGAGAACAACTATGTGATAAAGGCGGGCAAAAGCGGCATGAACAGAAAAGTTGGCGGCCAGTAGGGTTGTCAAGTATAGGCAAGACAGTGGCGGGGTGGACCGTAAAGTCCTATGTGGCGAATCCTTGTGGCCAAACCCCCCAGGCTAGCCACAAAAGAAAGAAGACTGAAACAACGGAAGAAGAATGCATAAAGAGACATAGCTGGATATGATCAACAAAATGTAATATTATTAATCATTGACAGTCGCAACATGTGGCCACAGAGTTACGGAGAGCAAGGTACAACATAAAACGACTAAGTGTAATGGTACACGACTAAAGCCAGTAGGTACGACAAAAAGTTGGGAAGACATCATCAAGTAAAATCGCATGGAGGGCCTGAGAGGATGACTACCTGACAAAGGCAAACAGACATAACGTGAATGAATGAAAGGACGGCTAGCGGGGTAGTTGGGAATCCTGTAATTGCCTGCTGCAAATCCCCCCCAGGCCAGCCTAAAAAAAAAAAGAAAGAAGAAAGAGAAGGAAAAGCATGAAAAGAAAATATAACAAGGACAAACGGTTGGGTGCAACAAAGTACAAGACAATATCATTAATCATCACAAGTTACAACATAAAGTCACAGAGTTACAAAGAACAAGTTACAACATAAAGCCGCAGATTTACAAAGAACAAGTTACAACATAAAGTTGTAGAGTTACAAAGAACAAGTTACTATATAAAGCCGTAGAGTTACAAGGAGTAATATACAACGTAAGGCAGCTCATCATGACTGCATACAACCAAAGTTAACCAAGTGCGCCAGAAAGTTGTGGGGTGTAATGGAATGAAGCCTAATTAGATCATATTTTGGTGAAAGTGGTAGACAGAGATCTCCATCACTACAGTGTGTTGATAAGGCCCGAGGTCACCTTTAAAAAAAATCAACATGGATGTAATGAGGCAACAAATTGAGTCATACGTTGATAGCGACCGCCCAGAAGCTACCGAAAACCACATGCCAGCTGAGGAGAGCTATGAGGAACTGTAACACCCAGGTCCAACGTTATGTCGTTTTATTTTTTTTAAAGGGAATAAATGTATGAAAAGCCACCAGCTGTAACCCTCATGCATGTACATTCAGAGTATGCATGTACAAGTACTTATTTGAGAGTCATAGTTAGATAATTTGTTATTTTCATTATGATGAGTTAAAGGATATTTTCAAGTCCTTGGGGAATGTAATTTATTCTTTTGAGAATTTCTTTGTTGTCCTTGAAGGAACATGAATATTTGGATTGAGCAAGTGAATATATATTTTATGGAGTTCTGTGGATATTATAGTGGTAATATTGGAGTTGATATTTAGTAATAAGAGCTAACTCTCCGGACTTCCGGGTACGGGGTGTTACAAGAACTGTTGGAGGAGGTGAAGACAGTAGAGAGGAATGGCCTCACAGACAAGCTCAATAAGCAAAAGGGCAAGAACGAGAACCTGAGGAGAAGGTTCGGGGCCACAACAACAAAGAAGAGCAAGAAAATTTGACCGGAAAGAGTCGTATAGCTTGCGGCCAAGGAAAGTCCACCTTCAATGGACAAGATCATTTCTAGCAAGGCTACCATCAAAGGTGCTCAGAACTAGACCTTTCTTGAGAAGAGCACCCCACACACAAGACCCTTAGGTCACTTTGAGGGTTCTAAAGAATGTGAGTCTTCATCCATTCTAAGCCTTCGGTATAATTGAGGGGCCATGCATCATCACGGACACCACTGACATGTGACAACTCCTCCCGCAGACTATGGATAGTAGCTTCACGAGCTTTTAAAACCCGCCTGGCCTCACCCTGGTCGGCCTCCAGTCTCTCCCTGGTCGGCCTCCAAGTCTCTCATTCGCTTCCTTTCCTCCTCCAGGGCTTTCCTCTTCTCCATTAGAAACTTGTTGGCATCCTCGAACTGCTTCGTCAGCCACTTGTTCGTCCGATCATCGAGATCCTGCCATTGGTGCAGCTCTTGATTTTTGGCCTGTAGCCACTTAAGCTCCAAGTTGTCGAGAGACCGCTGCAACACCTCACTCGCCTCTAAAGCAAGTGAGGCCAAGATGTGAAGAGCGCTGACTTTGCCCTGAGATCTCAACAAGTTGACGAGGGCCACCTCGGCCTCTTCCTTTTGCTTTTACTCCTTCGCCGCAATGTCTAAGGCCAACTGTGCAAGCAAGCGAAGTGCTCGATTCTCGCTCGCCACCTCCTCTCGACCATCCACGATGAAGGCTGTTGGATGCTCTAACTCCTGCCACAGAAGTCCGAATCAAGATCAAGAAATGAAACAAATAAAGAGTCTGATGAGTGTGTTTGTAAAGATTTTACCCCCATGAATAGCCTGTTGAGCCTACCATCCATCTTGCTGAT
>QEOT01124282.1:246496-295877 GCA_003123785.1 Pterocarya stenoptera | reverse complement strand
CTATTTTTCCATTTCATCTATGTTTTCCCATTTGAAATAACATTGTATTTTGATCAAACCATGTCAGTTTCTCGGTTTATTTTTGTGTCTTTGTAGTTATAGCATCTCTCTTTTCTTGATATGCCAAGGTAATTGGTGCAATGATAACAATTGCCTTCTCTCCCCTTGCACGTATTCTAGCTGCTTTGTCTTATAGATTGGCATCTAACTAAAAAATATCTGTATATTTACCTTCTTGTGCTACATCCAGTTCTTTTTCCCAGGGGTTTATGATGGGTAGAATTTAATATAATTGCACTGTCAAGTTTGTAATCAATTTTCTCTTTGAAAGTGCCTTCTTCCCTCATGACGTAGGTGAGAGTAGCATTGCTATAAAGTTGAAGATTTGTTAAAACTCCGTATGTTCTTGGAGGTTTTGTCATGGGCTTCCTTCAATCACAGCAAGAACACAACCAAGAGCAGAGAAAACAATACATAACTTTGAACAAGAAAGAAAAGAAACCCAATAACTCAATTCTTTATTCTTGGAGCTTTCGAGGAACCTCCAACCTCCAAATGAACCAAGTCTGAACAAGCACTCTTATACAAGTTTCCAGTTTCTTATACTCGTTCTATGCTACAAAATTAAACGTAGTCATTTTATTACAGCTAAGAATTAAATGCAGTGTACAGTCCTTCATTCCCGCGTGATGCCTTTTGTCTCCAAACGCACAGCTTCACTTAAGTTCCTTACTCACCATTTTGATCTCCTTTTCTGTTAAAAGCCGTTGCTTCCCAAAACGCACAGCTTCACTTAAGTCCATACGCATTATTTTGATTCTTGTTCTGTTAAAATCGTTGCTCAACTCAATCACTTCCCTAGGCCATCATAATATCTCTCAGACTTCCCTTTACAATCTCGTCCTCTTTAAAGTTCTTGACCTCAAGGCCCATACAATTTCTCCCCCATTAAAGACCTTGCCCACAAGGTGTGGGTAAAGGCTACACGGATTCCACAGTAGCGCTCCCTAGAACTATCTTCCACAGGTGCTCCTAACCATTTAACAAGTACCCCAGTTAGCTGCATGGTAGCCCACTTTCTTCAGTCTCCAACTTTTTCTACAAACATGACACATGAAACACTGGATGTATTTTTAAAGAAGAGGGTAAGTTAGGCCATTGTCCCAATCTTTTCAAGGACTTGAAAAGGTCCAAAGAACCTTAGAGCAAGTTTCAAATTGTGCGCATGGATGCTGATTTCTGCATGTATGGTTGAGGTCTTAAAAACACCCATCCTCCCACTTCAGAACTCCTTTCGGTCCTTTTCCTATTTGCAAACATCTTCATCCTCTACTGATCCTTATTCAAATTTTCTTTAACATAATCAACATATGCTCCCTCAAGCTGATTGTCCACTGCAGCATTAGCAGTGGTTCCGGGAATGTAAGACAGTAACTTGGGTGGCAAATATCCATAGAGGGCTTCAAAAGGAAATACTCCAATTGAATAATGACAAGTGATGTTATAACATCATTTTGCCATAAGAATCCACAAACTCCATTCCTTTGGCTTGTCACTGGTAGAACATCTCAAATATCATTCCAAGGACTTATTCACTATCTTGGTTTTACCATCAGATTGTGGATGATAGGCAAAACTAAAACTAAGTGAAATACCTTGCAACTAAAACAACTCCCTCTGGCACGTACTTGTAAAAATTAGATCTCTATCCAAGACAATGGATTTGGGCATCCCATGTAACTTAAAGACTCCAAAAAAAAAATAATTGGGCTACTTTAATTGCTGTGTAAGGGTGAGGAAGAGGGAAGAGGGAAGAAATGAGCAAATTTGGTGAGTCTACCCACTATTGTGAAGATCATTGTAAATCCATTGGAAGTGAGCCAACCTTCAATGAAATCCATGGAAATATCCAACATGGAGATGTGGGAACAGGTTGCAGCCGCAGTAGTCCAACCGGATGGATCGTCTCATGCTTATTGGTTTGACAACATCACATTCCTTGACTAGCTTTCTAATGTCCCTACGCATACCTTCCCAATAAAAATCTTGCTTGGTCCTATGCAATGTCTTGTGATAACCTACATGCCGAGCTTGTGGATTATGATGTATATGTTGTCATACTTCAGCCTTGAATGGGGAATTCTGATCCACCACTAGCTTCTGTTTCCTCAATAGAAAGCCTTGCTTAATTGTGTAATGTTTTGGATCCTCTAGGCCTACTAAAGTTTAGAATAGATGTTACTAAGCGTGCGTGAGAGTTGATAGCTTTGCTGTAATTCCTCAAGCCATACAAGAGTTGGAAATGTAATCAAATCCAGAGTAGCTATCTCATCCTCAAATTTCCTTGAAAGGGCATCTGCAACTTTAATATCCTTCCCATTTTGTAATCAATGGTAAAATCATAACCCATCAACTTTACAACCAATTTTATTGAGCTTTAGTCCCCACCTGTTGCTTCAACAAGTACTTCAAGGTCTGCTGATCAATCCTAATTTTGAAGGAACTCCACAAAAAAAATGGTCTCCATTTACTGACTACATATACAAGTGCCAGCATCTCCCTTTCATATGTAGATAACATTAGGGCTTTACCCTTCAAAGCCTTGTATTAAAAAAAGCAATAGGCTAGCCCTCCTGCATGAGCACAACCCCCAAACCTACCTTAAAAGCATCACATTTGTGGCACCCCCAATTTAAACACTCAAGAATGGACAGAGGAGTTCCATCGGGACATTCCCCCATCCTAGCATTTGAGGTCGTTAATAAAACATGTACAGACTCTTTTCTTTGAAAACAATATACAACCCAAATGCATGTGACATCAGACTTGTAGCACTTTTCTTTTCATGGACCATATGAACATGTAAATGTCGTGAGTCATGTAATCCTGAAATCAAACATTGACCATCTCAAGTTACTGCTTGAAAATATTAGAAAATTCGAATATTCAGTTTACAACATAGGCAAAGCACTCAACATATACCAAAATGGAAGAACAGGTTAAACCTGAGCCTATACATATAGACACGACCGAATCATTGAGACTCACAAAAACATCTTATAACCAATCAACTTGAACCACTATTTCTAAGCATATCCGAAAACACCATAAACAAGTAAGCATGACAAGATCATCATGTAAATCTAATTACATAGCATTAGATTATCATCAATCAACGGCTGCATATGATAGCAAATAAGAATGCAATGTTCATGCAAAATATACAAACATTATCCAAAGTGAGTTGAGAGTCTACTTACAGAAAATCCGAAGAGTCAACAAATGGCAAACTGAAAATGTATTAAACAATATTAGATGAAGACCAATGCAAAATCCTCATCCAAGTGTGTCATGCCTAGGGTTTACTCTCTTATGGCTTATGAAATCAATTTCATGGCTATAAGGGTTCTTCATGCATTTGAACTTCACTCATAAGTCTAAAACTCATAGAGAAAATAGTTCAAACTCAAGAGGGTGGTCATTGCCTTTCTTCTCTTTTAAAATCTCATGCTCACATGTATAATGCTAGTGGTGGTTCAGTCTTTCCCTTGAGTAGAACCCTAGTTTTTCCCAAATGTGCATGTGCAAAAGAATGCTTGGATTCGCACCCTTTCATCACCCTCTTCACTCAAGGTGGCCTTGTGTGTGTGTGTGGATGATGATGGGCGAATGGTTCTTACCATGCTTGGAATTGGTTGGACGAAGGTGGAGGTTACGTACAAGGTATTTGGTTGGAGAGAAACGATGAGAAAGTGAAAATATGAACTTCTTCCCAGGGTGGTCGTGAGAGTGAGAGAGACAATGAGTGAGAGAGAAAGAATCCGAAAATCAAATGGGCAAAATGTCCCCTTGGTGTGTGCCTCTCTTGGGCTCCTGCCCTTGGTCTTCCCCTTATATAGACTTTCAAGTTCTCACACTCCCAAGACATAGAGAATCTAAAAGGTTGTATGCCATGTTTCATATGGCTTGGCTAAAACCCTTCCTCTTCCTCTCTTTGGAAGTCCAAGCGACTTCTATTGTGCGATTGACAAGTGGCTCATTTGCTTAAGAAAAACCAAATTCCTAAGTTCCTTTGGAATATCTTGCTGTACCTTGTTGTACCCTTTCTCTTTAATTGCCTCTCTACCTTCATAGGCATGTGCACCATGTCCTCTACCTCTACATAATGTTGCAACTCAACTACATTGGCTATCACCCTATTCAACCCACTCAAAAATCTAGCTACCTTGGCCTCCCAATCCTCCACTACATTAGCCCGAATCATTCCCACCTCCATCTCCTTATGGTAATCCTCTACACTCCTAAACCCCTGTGTAAGATTTTGCAATTTTTGGTAGAGGTCTCTATAGTAGTGGTTAGGTACAGATCTCCGCCTCATGATAGCTTTCAACTCTCTCCATGTTTCTACATGCCTCTCAAGATTCCCCCTCCAATTGATCACTAATTGATCCAACCAAATAATTACAAAATCAGTGAACTCAATTACCGCCAACTTCACCTTCTTCTTCTCGTAGTAATTATGAAAATAAAACACCAACTCTATTTTTTTCTCCTACTCTAAATAAACATTAGGGTCAGTTCTACCTTAGAAGGATGGTATTTTCATTTTGATGCTTCCAAGGTTCCAATCTACTCCATCTCAACCCCCTGGGTTTCCCCTAAATCATCTTTCACGTCTAACTACTTTATGTCTACCCAATCCAACTTTAGATGTTAGGTCTTCCTCATTCTCACCATACTCTCCAGTCTCATACCCATTTTCAACATTAGGTTCACGTCGCCTCTTATCTCTCATGCCCTGTAGATTTCTAATTACTACTTCTTGATGATCCATCATATCCCTCACTTCACTCAACACTAAGGTCAACCGCTCAAACTGTTGTTACATGACTTGCAACACAAAGGATAAGCTATCTGCCATCCCCTTTGGTCATGAGTCACTCCAATGAGACATCGTAATGTGCTGCACAAAAAGAATATTAGTGGTAAAAACCCCACACACTCTCTTATGTGTTTAAACTCAAATAATGACACTCCACTTGTGTTTCATTCTTAATTGGCTTTTTTCCGATAATAGTCTCACACTCTCTTGCCTTTTACCTCAAGAGTTTTCCCGCTCCAGTTCTTTGAGAACTAGTTAAACTAAATCAAGACAATACAACCTTGTTTTATTCCAACTAGTAGTTAAGTTCAAGAAACAAGAACAAGAAATAAGGAAAGAATAAAATGACACGAGACTTAAAGAATTTATACAAGGAAAAGAGTAATTATAAAACAAGACACCAACTATAATGACGTATTCAGCCCCTTTGAAGATAAGAGTCAATCAACAAATTTATTTCCTTCTCTTTGTTGTAACTATGTAGCAACCTTTGAGTATGCTACCCCTTTTTTGTCAAATTTTTTTGTTTGAACTTTCTTTTCTTTCTCTTTTCTTTTCCTTTCTTTTCTTTTCTTTTCCTTTCCTTTCCATTCCTTTCTCCTTTCTTTTCTTTTCTCTTCTTTTCTCTAATTCAATCATAAACAGCAATATTCAATTGTGAAAATCAAGCAATTGAATCCAAACATAAAAGAATTAACAACGAAGTAGAAGAGAATCAATGGAACGGCACTCCAAGCAATTCACAAACTTAGAGATGCAAGAAACCCTAGAATTTTGAAACCCTAGGTGATGCAAATTTCAATCAAACCAAAAACTTTAAGAATTTCAGCAGACTACTTTTTTTTTCTTTACCTTTTTTGTTTCCAACCCCAGAACAATGAAGCCCTAGAATTAAATTTAAAGATGCAAGAATTAAAAGATAGAATCAGACCAGATTGAAAACCGAGCTCTGAATATCAAATGATATGAATCCGTGGGAATGGAATCCCTTGAATGCACAATCAATTTGAAAACTCACCCAAGAAAGCTAAAATTAAGCCAATGGAAAACTTAGACCCATTGAGGAACTTGGATCAAGAACCTAGGTTATATGAAAATCTAGACCCGTTGAATTACCTGTCTCAAGAACCTAAATTATAAGGAAGAAGGCCACAAAGGTTATGATTTGCCTTTGATAAGTTTAAAAGTTAATTCAAGAATAAGAGAAGATAAACTCAACTCACAATGAATAAATTCATCAAATTTCATAAAACTTGTTAAAATGAGGCTAGAAAGAGTATTTAAACCAAAACCTAATTAAAATCCTAACCAAAATAAAGCCATTTTTTTCAAAAATACATTTGAATGAATAGTACTGCGACTACAATAACTAGGCTACAGTACTTCTTGAAACCCTAGTTCAACAAAATAAAACATATGTGGGTCAAGCATCCTCAAGCCCAATTATTCTAGACTAATTCCTATAACTAATAAAATAAGCCCCTTTAATGAAATAAACAAGTTCAAGGCCTTCAATCACATAAACATAACAATAGGCCCTAATTTATGTTGCACTCTTCCCTAGCTTGTATCACTTGGATGATCACTAGATCTCCTTCTCTCAAGCCCATCTTGAATATTGGGCTATTGCTAGACTCGTTCCAAGTGGATTGCACCAATCCTTGCATTGCTTCCTTGCACTTCTGAGCTCTCGATCTAGTACTTGCCCCATCTAAAACTTGCAAAGGATCTTTAAGACTTGGTCCACCTCGATATCCATCAATCTTCTTCAAGGATTCCAACTGAATGAAAGGTGGCGTGTGTGAGGGTGAGTGGTGTGGTGGCCGAAACCTAGGGACTAGGATTTTCTCCATCATTTGCGTCCCTTCCAATTCCAATCATTTTCATATTCTAGAAAATCCCATGCATGAGTGACACTTGGCAAAAATTAGTTGGAACCCTTGGGTAGGCGTGAAGCCCTTCTTGAAACCGAAACCTAATCCTCTTAGTGGGACGTGCCTTAGCCCCTGGAGCTCCCCCATGCGCCACTTCCCATGCAATCTCCTTGGAACTCACAAGGTTTTGACAAGTGGCATGAAAACGTGGGTGGTTTGTGAGTGGGTGCATTGGTCGAGTGATCCATGGTCTTCCCTAGGCATCCCCTTGATTGCCACCTTCTAGAAACCTTCTACATGTGTGATAAGTGGCCTTTGCCATGGTTGGCGTGCTAGTCTTTTGGGTTACTAAAACCATAAGTCTCTCACCCTTCTTCCCACAATCATGTCCAGATTCATTGGGCCTTACATGTGTGACAAGTGGCCTAAAGGTGTGATGTGTGGGCGTGGCCCTTGTTCCCTTAGGGTTTTTGGCTTTTGCCCAATGGGCTAGCCAAATTTCTAAGGCCTAGTTGGGCCTATCTTATGCGCTTAGATGCCTAGTGCTTTTGAACCAAATAATGTCCAAGGTCTCTAAGTACTCTACACCTCTTGCATGGCCCAAAAAATTAAATATAAATTGGCGATGAAATACTGACGAAGACTTGGCTAAGTCCGCATTGTCACATCCTCCCCCTTATGAAGAGATTTCGTCCTCAAAATCTACACCGTAACCACCAACTGAGAACAACTTACAACAAGAGCTTGATTATTACCTCTATCACTAGTTGCTGTGGAATCCTCATATAATGACAGGGATGGTACTTCATTCTCTTCTTCTGTCCCTGAATCATGCGAGAAGTAGAATATTGCGTCTATGTCATAATCGTAATACATATTTACTAGCATCTTGTTCTGCTTAGGCTCTATTTCGAGCTCAGTGTGTTCTATGGATTAACCAACCTCGTGGAAATGAATACAATCCGTAGAGGTATTCGAGGTCTCAAAAGGTGTATTCTATTGGCACGAGCTTCTACAATGCGTCTAGTTTCTTCTTCTTGGTTGAGGCCGATAAACACAGTCTCTTGGCATCCTTCCATACTAACAAGTCGTGTGGGGGTAGCTGCTCTTCATGCGGTAACACCTGTCGTAGGAAAGTATTTCCTCAAAAATCCGCATCCATCAGATGAGTGCGATAATGCTCAAACTTTTCCATCTATTGCTAGTGAGCAACCATCATTCTGTCTCTTTTCCATCTGTTGCCAATGAGCAGCCATCATTCTATTTCTGTGACTACATTCTTGTCTTTCTCTAATTTGACCTACTAACAATACAGACATACATGTAGTTTTTCTAGGTCATGTCATGCCCTCTTTCAAGGGTATGGTAGGTGCATACAATGTTACTAACAATGAAAAGATCAGAAAAATAAACAAGAATTTATATCCAATCATAACGAAGACAATCAGTCAATCACAAATTCTTATCAAACTCTCAAATCTAAGATACAAATAAATGAGGCTATTTAATCCTCATTGAATCTCCTCTTTCCTAGGTTTCTTCTTGAAAGTCTAGATTATTCCAAAGCACTTTTACTAATGATATTTTTCGATTCCTTAATTCTTGCTCCTTACTATTCTCAATCTGTACTAGCCATTCCTCGTAGGATAGGTTAGGCTGAAGCCGGGTACTGCCGAGCTCCATCACTACTAGTAGTCTTTCCCCGAAGCTCTTCCTTAGAGATGATACATGAAACACATCATGCACTCCTTGCATTTTACTTGGTAAATCCAGTCGATATGCCACAAAACCAACTCTTTCTAAGACTTGGTACGGTCCTACATACTGGGAACTCAATTTTCTTTCTTTCCAAACCGTACAACTCCCTTCATAGGTGAAATCTTAACATATACCCAGTCTCCTCAGGCAAATTTCAGATTTCTTCGTTAGTTATTGGCATAACTTTTATGTCAATTTTGGGCTGCTTGCATCCTTTCTCTGATCAATGCTTGCCCCAGTATTTTCTGTTCTCCGAATTCATCCCAATACAAAGGGGACCTATACCTTCTCCCGTACAGTGCCTCATAAGGTGCCATTTGTATCATAGCCTAAAAGTTGTTGTAAGCAAATTCTATCAAAGGAAAGTGACTCTCCCAATCACCACTTAGTTCCAACACACATGCTCATAGCATATCCTCCAATGTTTGGATTGTAGGTTCAATCGCCACAAAATCTCAAACTAGTACCCAACAATTTTTGCAAACTTTGCCAGAAATATGAAGTGAATTGCAAATCTTTGTCTAACACTTTAAACTATCTCTTTAACATAAATTCAAGAAAGCCTATCCATAGAGTTTGTATTAGCTATGGGCAAATAATGTGCACTCTTCGTCACCTTGTCGACCACAACCCAAATCGAGTTCTTTCCTGATGACTTCTATAACACCCCGCCTAATTAACCATTAGGATTAACCTTTAAACGCTCTAGATTAAGCTTATGATTTTGGACTTCAAATATTTTATTTGTTTCTTTATTTTATTATATTATTTTATTTGATTATTTTATTTACTTACTTCAATGTTGATAGTGAGATTAGTTTAGACCTTGGCACTTAGTATCATTAACCAAAGGGTTAGAGAAGCAAGCCCATTAGTGATTCAAGTAAGGCCTTTAGGACCTTAGAACATTTATGGACCAAGCCTTAGAAGCCTTAAACCAAGCCTCTTAGGAATTCAAGGCTTAATAGATAGCCTTGGCCCAAGTATAAGGAAGGCTTAAGGCCTTTGAGCCAAATTTGGTGTAGAATTGACCCATGGCCCAATTAGGTCAAGACAAGCCCTTTCAAGCCCCCCCTTTGTGGACTTGAGGCCCCTTTTTCATCTTCAAAATCTGAAAAAAAAAAAAAAAAAAAAGACCCCCTCTCACTCAAGTCCAAAAGCCCATGAGCCCTTGACCCACACTCATGGCCCTTTTAAGCCCATCAAGGCCCAAAAGCCTTGTCTTCCATTTTTACACTTCCAATTGAAAGCCCAATGTACCATACCATGGGTTTCCTTAAGCCCATGTCATACCCTAAGTACCCAAATTAAGTTTTAAGATTGGTTAAGACCATTAATCAACTTACTCAAGATTAGTGATTGTTAAACCATGTTTTGAAACTTAATTTCTTTCTTAGTTTTTTTTTTAAACCTTTTGATCTAAAATTTGCTTATTTTATTACTCAATTTCATCACTCTTAGATCATACTAAAACCCTAGATAAACCTCCACACATGTAATTAGAGGAAATGACATATCAAATCCCAAAACTACACCAATTGGCACATATGTGAGCCCTTTGAGTGCATGGACTGTTTTGCCCTTAGGCTCAATATTTTTGTTCCTTTTTCTCAGGGGTAATATGCTCCTTAGACACCTATCATACCCCTTTAAACCCAGACCAAGCTTTGTGCAAAATTGGATTTCAAAAACCTCCTTAACCAAAACCAAATTGCACCAACAGACTAGTTGAATGGGAATAGGTTGGGTTGAGTTTCAACCACCCACTTGCCATGGTTAGGCCACCTCCCCACGCCACCTCTAGAACCACCCAATCCCAAGAGGTCCCATGGCCATCATGAGCATTTGACCAAGCTTCACCACCCATAGAAGGCACCAAAAACCAAAAGCATCCAATAACCCTTCACTCGGCAACCACCTCCCTTGTATCATCTTCTTGAGCTGCACCTCCGTGATTCACTTGGTAGCCAAGCATCCATCTTCTATACCTGAAAAAGACTTCAAGAAATGACCTTACCTCTACACAATTCAGCCTTAAAGAAAAGTCAAGGAGAGGAGTCAAAGTGATGATCAAATATGTTCAATGAAACCACTTGAACCCGTCAGCCTCCTTGGATGGTTTTGATGGTTTGTCTCATCTCTCCTCTGCACCACGACTTGACCACCATCCACAGGACCAATGTAGCAACTGTGGAGAAGAAATCATGGGGGTTGCAGGCCACTATTCCCCCTGCACAAGGTGACACAAGCTGATGAATGCAAATTTGAAAATTTCAACCCTTCACCACCGCCCACCCCAACAAATCACTTTGGACCAAGGCCAATGCCTCCACCCTCTTGGCCACCTAGAAAATACCCCTTCACCCCCTCATTTCCTCCACAACTCATCTTTAGCTCCCCCTTGACCATAGAGAGCCATCTTCCCCCTTAGTTTTGAGCGAAACCGAAAGTGAGTGAGTTTGAGTGTTCTTGGGAGTTCTTGAGAGTTCTTGTACTATGAGCTTGAATGGGCTATGAAATTTGTAAGTTTTGTTACTCTAGATATTAGTTTACATGTCAAGTTGATATTTAAAGTGTTGGAGTGGTTTTTGGTAGAATTTTGAAAAAGTTACCATGCTTAATGTAAACCCAGGTTCATTAAGGATGTTTTAAGTGTTTAAAATGTTTTAAGTGGAAATTTAGTTATGGAAGGTCTTAAGTATGTTTTGATATGATTTATTAATGTTTTATAATATTATGAAAGGTTTTATTTTTTTATTAAAAAGCATGCCATGATAAGTTTTATTTCTATCTTGTTTTGATCATCAAAACATGCATAGGTTTTAGTAAGTTTGTAATTATGGCATGAAGCTTGATTCTTCCACGTAGGCTTAATGATTGAGCATATAGGAACCTTTTGATTAGGATAAGAATGAAATTTACATGTTTTGAATGAATTTGGAAAGCATACCTTAATGATTTGCACTAAGAATATCAAACATGATTAATGAAGGATGATTGAAGATTAAGGTTCTTAGCCATGATTAAGTGTTGGGATGAACTTTTTTATTCAAGAAAAAGACTTTAGTGATTTTTTATGATTAAAGAAAGTTGCTTAAGTATGCATTCATAGGGATCAATACTTGAAAACACTTGAAGGCATCAACTAGAGTGCATGCCATGGGTTGGGAGAATTTGAGCTAGTTCCACTTTGAATCTTACAATTCTAAGAGTTTAGATGGCTTTAGAATATCAGAAATATGAGGTCCATGAAGTTTGATTTAATTTGAAGTTTGTTTACAAATAATAAAAATTTAGAGCCTTAATAGCAATTTTAGAAAGTTAAGGGGTATTTTTGTAAATATTCATTTTTGAAGCCCTTGTTTATGAACCTCATCCATAAAAGTATAAATCCTAATTTAGTACAAATTTGATTTCAGCTGCTACGACCTTTTTCAAAAACTCGAGAAGTTTGTAAATTGGCCTCTAATTTACATCTTGATAAATTATTTATGATTTATTGATAAATACTTCATTCATGTTTCAATTATCATTTTGAGCATAAAAACATCAATATTATATGATGCATTGAGTGCATCCATGACATGTGATATTTTCACCATTTACCATATTGCATCTATAAATATCATTTTCACATGAAAAGCTTACTACATATGCATATGTCATGAAACACATTTTTCAACATAGCAAGAAAATATTTTTGTTATGACCCCAAAGGCTAGGATGGGGAATTATCCTAGTAGAACTCATTTGTCCACTCTGGAGTGTTTAAGAATGGATGGTAATCCCTAAATTGACAAAGAACAATAAACGGGCTTCGAATTAATTCTTTTTAAAGAATTTCGGAGCCAAGTCAAACTTTTATGACACCTAAGAACGGTGGGTGAACACGCTATGATGTTATAATGTTATATTATATTACCAATGCATTGAGAATGAGTTTACAGACAACGTAGTCTCAACGTGAGTTGTACTACTGTCACCGGCAGGTACTCACAATGCATATGGAGAACTGTGACGATATTACATATTATGATGTTACGATTAGATATGAACTGTTAATAATGATGAAATTATGTTTTTGACGAATGAAGTAAAAATGTTCTCTGAAAGAAATATGTGTCTCAATTTTTCTGAAAATATTGAGGAATCTGGATAAGACACACTAATTTTCATATATTTCATATTTATCATTCTTCATGTATAACTTATCTTTGTGCATGTTGGTTGTTAACTTACTAAAATTTCATGTAAATCTCACCCCTTGTGAACCCGCTATTGGAATGATAGAAGTTGGGTCAGGATTCGAGGAAGACGGATTAGATGGAGCACTGGATCCAACTAATTGAAGAGGAGCCTGACCTCGAGATGAGACTAGACTTGATCATTATGTTTATAGCCCTAGTCCTCCATGCTCAAGAACGAATGAAGCGATGAATTTAACTCTAAAGACTTTAATGCTTAGTTGTACTAAGTTTAAGCTACGATTTGATTTTGAACTTATGATGGTCATTAATGTATTGGGATGTTTTTAGTTATTCTAGCATAAATTATATTTTCACCCTTATGTCCACTGCGATTATTGCATACTGCTAGTTGCACTTATAGGATACATTGCATATTAACGGTCATGTACGGGGGTATGTAACCTTGAGTTACATGTCCTGATGCTCTACATCTCCGCTCCATCCCAAGTGGAGGTTGAGGGCATCACAACGTCCTTGACAGACCTATCACAAATTCCATGGACGCATCTTCCCATTTCCATTCTAAGATCGGCAACGGTTGCAATTTTCAAGCTAGCCTTCGATGTTCAGCCTTCACCAATTTGGAAATGGAGCATTTTGCAATGAATTCTGCTACGTCCTTCTTAATTCCTTCCCACAAAAATTGACCCTTCAGATCCCGATGCATCTTAATGCTACCAAGATGAGCCGTATAAGGGGTACAATGAGCTTCCCTCAAAATATTTTCCTTCAATTCTGGGATTGCAAGAATTACTTTCCTTTCTTTGGAAACATTATGTTCCTTTTGATAGTAAAATTCTGCAGTCCTTCAAATTTCAAAATCCTTTGTCAAAGTTTCTCAAGTTTTTTATCCTTTCATTGCCCATCTAAGATCTCTTCCTCAGTCATGGTATGATCTCTTGTACTGCTACTAATATGGCATCTCTTGGCGGGTTCCCGATCAACAAGTTCCTCATCCTGCCGATAGAGATGGCAAATCGGTTTAAGCCTTGCGGCTAAGAGCATCTGCTACCACATTAGCCTTCCTGAGATGATACTTTATCTCATAATCATAATCGCTAATCATTTCGACCCATCTTCTCTGCCTCATGTTCAAATTCTTCTAACTAAACAAATACTTAAGACTCTTATGATCTGTAAATACTTCACACTTTTCTTTATACAAGTAATGTCTCCAAATCTTCAATGCGAAGACTACTGCAGCTAATTCTAAGTCATGGGTAGGATAATTCTGCTCGTGATCTTGGAGTTTTCACGAGGCGTAAGCAGCGACTCGTCCTTCCTGCATCAGTACACATCTTAACCCCATCTTAAAGGCATCACTATAAACCACATAAGGCTTATAAGGTTCAAGTAAAGCCAATACTGGTGTTGTGGTTAACCTCTTCTTCAACTTTTCTCACACTCCTCACTCCAAATATACTTGGCATTCTTCTTCATCAATGTTGTTAATGGGCCAGAGAGTTTAGAAAATCCTTCCACAAATCTCTAGTAGTATCCTGCCAAACTAAGGAAACTATATGTTTCATGGGCATTGGTCAGCCTTTGCCATTCTATTACAACTTCTATCTTGGCAGAGTCTACAGCTACTCCTTTACTAGAAATAACACATCCCAAAAACTTCACCTCTTGAAGCCAGAACTCACACTTACTAAGTTTGGTGTAAAGCTGGTGATCTTGCAAAGTTTCCAATACTAACCTCAAATGTTCACAATGTTCTTCGTCACTTCAGGAATCTATCACTATATCATCTATGAATACTACCACAAAACTGTCCAAGTATTGTCTAAAGATCCGATTCATTAAATCCATAAATGTCATCAAGGCATTAGTCACTCCGAAAGGCATTACTAAGAACTCCAAATGTCCATAATGAGTCTAAAAGGCGGTCTTTGGTATATCCTGATCCTTGATCTTGAGCTGGTAATATCTTGGTCACAAATCTATCTTAGAAAATATTGAAGCTCCTCGTAATTGGTCCAATAGATCATCAATCCATGGCAATGGATATTTTTTCTTGACAGTTACTTTGTTCAATTCCTGATCATCGATGCACATTCCCAAAGTCTCGTCCTTCTTTTTCATAAATAGGACTGGAGCTCCCCAAGGAGATGAGCTAGGGCGAATAAAACCCTTATCCAAGATTTCCTCAATTTGAACCTTTAATTCCTTCAATTCTGCCTAAGCCATTCAGTAAGGTGCCTTGTGCACTAGGACTGTTGCTGGCTTTAACTCGACTATGAACTTCATTTCTAGGTCCGGGTGTAATCCAAGCAAATCGTCATTAAAAACTTTAGGGAAGTCTTCTATGATTGGAATTCCCTGGACTCCTTTAGGCTCCTTCGTCGAACTCGTCATAACTACAAGATAAGCGGTAGCTTCTCTCATCAAACTCTTCTTAACTTCTCCAGCCGTTATTACCGACGGAACTAACCTAATTGCTTCTCTCATGTAATAGAATCTATCTTTGGTGGGCAAATCGAATACCATCTTTTTCCTCCTACAGTCTACTTTGGCGTAATGCCTTGATAGCCAATCCATCCCTAGGATTAAGTCGAATTCCATTCGATGGAAAACGATTAGGTTGGCGGTCAAAGTTAAACCTGCGACTTCCAATGGACAATCCTTAACTATTCCTGTGCACCCAATTATCTTCCCTCCAGGAGCAGCTACTAGAACCTTTCGAGACAAAGGTTCCACATTCAACTCACATCTTTGCACACAACCAAAACACATCAAAGATCGTGATGCTCTAGAATCAAACAAAGCGCAAGCCGTGTGTTGCATCAACTTAACCTTACCTAAAAGGGTAACTAGGGTTATTCAAGGATTCTCAAAGTAACTAGTTAGGGTAAGATTGTAAATATTACCAGTGATTACTCTAGCATCAGTTGCCTCATGTGTTACTCTACAACCTGGTGTTGCTGCTCCTCCAAGTGTGTTATATGGACAATCTCAAATCAAGTGTCTGGTCTAACCACATTTAAGGCATGCTCCAATGATTAACCGGCATTCAAAATTATGCCTTCATCCGCATCTTCGACATGGTGGTGGTGTGATGGGTACCGTGTTCTCGACCATTATACCTTTTCCTTGACCCATGGTCGCAGGGACCTTTCTCTTTTCCATATTCCTCCCAGGAGAGTAGAGGCATTCCCCATTTTTCAATCCATGTGGACTTGGGAGATCAGACTCGATTGCTTCGCCTCTGCTATCAAAGCAACATTAACCAACTCTTGAAAATTCTCAATCTGCAGGCATGCAACTTGATTCCGAATTTGTGGTTGTAACTTGTCTTGAGACTTCCTAGCATCTTCTCCGTATCAATTTTAGGAACTAGGGTTTTGAAAAGAGGTACTGTAGCGCGGCACTATTCACGCCTGAATCACTGTAGCGCCGCACTGTTCACTGTAGCCGAAACACTGTTCACGAGGCACTATTCATCCAGGGATATTTTTGGAACAAAAGGGTTTTATTTGGGCTAGGGTTTCAATTAGGTTTTCATTAAATACTCTTGTAGCCTCATTTTTGAAGATTAGTTTATGAAATTTGATGATTTATTCATTGTGAGTTGAGTTTTACTCCTCTTGTTCTTAATTGAACTTTTGAACTTATCAAAGGTAAATCACAACCTTTGTAGCGTTCCTCCTTGTAATCTGGGTCTTGAGACGGGTTCTTCAACGGGTCTAGATTTTAATATAACTTAGGTTCTTGAAACGAGTTCTCTTCGGGTCTAGATTCTCCATCCATTGACTTGAATTAAATTGATTGTGGGTTCAAGGGATTCCCTTCCTGCGGGTTCATATCAGAGTCTCCCCAGCTCCATAAACCTGGCCATATACTATTCCACCTTCAAATTGCCTTGTGTCAAATTCACGAATTCCAATGCCTTCTGTTGCTTCACCATTTCGAAACAAAACGACTATCAAATTCCTTCTTAAACCGCTCCCATGTGAGAGTAGCTATGTCTCCCAACTTGCATGCCAACAATTGTCGTTTCGTGTCCCACCATATACTGGCTTCTCCTTGAAGCAAGTGTCTGGCATACTAGACCTTTTGCTCTTTCGTACATCCACTAATTTTGAAAGTCCTTTCCAAAACGATAAGCCACTTACTGGCTCTAACGATGCCTTCTGTACCTACGAAGTTCGAGTATCTATATACTAGAAATCTCTCAAACGGACATCCTTAGTGTTCTCCTCTAGGCGGCTCTTGCCTAGTATTAAATTCTTGTACCATTTGGTGTCGTACCACTTCTTGGAGAAGTCTCTTCATGACAACCACGCGCCATAGATTTTCTTTCGTCCTAACATGTGCAAAACCAATGCATGTCAGCTTCTTTCTCATAAGAAAACCACCTCCTCTTCACTTTACTTCATGGCTAACACTGCACACTTTGCTTTCGTTCATACTTCAACAAAGATTGAAACCTATAGCTATAAGATTAAAAACTATAACTATGAGATTTCAAACCTAGTATTTGGTACCATGAATCCCTATGACAACTTGTGGGTTTACCCAGAGACATAATTGCTCTGGTACCACCGCCAGTGATGCCTTCAGCGCTTGGAATTGGACAGTAATTGAAGTATCGAGACATGTAACTCAAGGCTACATACCTCATACATGACAGTTACGATGCAATGCACCTAGTATATTCTAGCAATATGCAAACAATCATAATGAAAATTCATGTAGATCTAATTAAAATTTAGAGCAATTTGTAAAATATTATGATACCATAAACTAATTATCCCAAAAGATTTCATTTGTCAAATTACTTCAAAATGGAAATTTTTGTGAAATCTCCCAAAACAACAGGGATCTCCAAAAGTAAACCATAAATCCTCTCTTTCTTTTTTTTACTACAATCTTCCAAGATTCCTCTCAAGAACCCTACAAAGCCTTCTCTATTTTGCCTTGTCCTTGTTAATATCATCCTTAGCTCTTCAAAGAGCTACAACATTTCTGTATTAAACTGATAAAGGGCTTCTAGCGTTTCCACTATGGATGGCTTCAACGAGCTCTCAGGGCTCTTCAGGGCCTCTTTGACCATCCGAGGTAATGGCCTCATGTGCTTCCAATATTCAGTCTCATATTCTGTAACAACTTCTACCATTCTAGGTTGGAAATAGTAGTGAAAACTACCACGGTGAGATTTCTCAAAATCTCAGTAAGAAAACAAATAGCATACAACAGATAACGTAGGCATATAATGGCAAAACATGAAATCAATGCATGGACATGTACTTAACACAAAACTTGGTTTATGTAACTTAACTTTTAAATAAAACATCTTTTTCGTCTTTGCACATTGAACAATATACATGTAACATATCTTTAACTCATCGCCTTGTTCACTTCTTGTAACATGTAGTTTGGATACCTCCGGCTCCCCTATGCACCGTTGGTTCCCCTCTAATTACCACATCATCCACCGACCCACTTGATCATGGTGACTACGCCATAATCGTTAACTATGCAGCAGTTCGCAATTTAGCCTTCACCGCATATAACACATGTGAGGCACCCACTAGCTTTAGGTGCTACCCCACTCCAGTATCTTTTCCACAAGGATCTATTCAAGGTCCGCCAACGATACTTTGTCGACCCAGGGGCTACCAATCCAATTTAAACACTCCAGAATGGACAAAGGAGTTCTACTAGGACATTCCCCTGTCCTAGCATTTGGGGTCGTTATAAAACATGTACAGACTCTTTTTTTTAAAATAATATACAACCTAAATGCATGTGACATGAGACTTGTAGCACTTTTCTTTTCATGGACTATATGAACATGTAAATGTCGTGAGTCATGATTATATAAACATGTAAATGCCGTGAGTCATGTAATCATGAAATCAAACATTGAACATCTCAAGTTACGGCTTGAAAATATTAGAAAATTTGAATATTCAGTTTACAACATAGGTAAAGCACTCAACATATACCAAAATGGAAGAACAGTTTAAACCTGAGCCTATACATATAGACATGGCCGAATCATTGAGACTCATAAAAACATGTCATAACCAATCAACTTGAACCATTATTTCTAAGTATAACCAAAAACGTCATAAACAAGTAAGCATGGCAAGATCATCATGTAAATCCAATTACATAGCATGAGATTATCATCAATCAACAAGTGCATTCGATAGCAAATAAGAATCCAATGTTCACACAGCATGTACAAACATTATCCAACGTAGGTTGAGATTCTACTTATAGAAAATCCAAAGAGTCAACAAATAGCAAACTAGAAATATATTAAACAATATAAGATGAAGAAGCACGTAAAACCCTAATCCTAGTGGGTGCATGTGTGAGTGTGTTGTGCCTAGGGTTTACTCCCTCATGGCTTATTAAATTCATTTCACGGCTAGAAGGGTTTTTCATGCATTCAGACTTCACTAATAAGGCCGAAACTCTATAGAGAAAAGAACCCTAGTTCAAACTCAAAAGGGTGGTCGAGGTCTTTCTTCTCTTCCAAAATCTCATGCTCACATGTATAATTCTAGTGATGGTTTAGTCTTTTCCTTAAGGAGAACCCTAGCTTTTCCCGAATGCGCATACGCAAAAGAATAAATGGATATGAACCCTTTCATCACCCTCTTCACTAAAGCTGGTCGTGTGTGTGTGTGTGTGTGTGTGTGGATGAAGAGAGAGTGAGGTTAAGAGAGCTTTCTTCGCAAATCGCCCTATGATTTTTTTTATCTATAAAGAGTCTCATCTTAATCTTGATGAAACTAACCAGTCTCTTCCTAGTTTGGCTGTTTTTTTGTTACAGGAGTTTGAGGATGTATTTCTATAGGAGATGCCTAATGAGTTGCCACCCATTAGAGGCATTGAGTATTAAATTAATTTTGTGCCCGAAGTTGCTATTCCAAACCAATCAGCCTATAGGTGTAATCTAGAGGAGATAAAGGAGTTTCAGAGGCAAGTTGAGGATTTGATGAGCAAGGGGTACGTGAAGAAGGGCATGAGCCCATGTGTAGCACTAGTGCTACTAGTGCCAAAGAAGGATGGGACGTGGAGGATGTGCATTGATTGTAAGGCGGTCAACAATATCATTTGGTAAAGTATCGCCATCCCATTCCTAGATTAGATGATATGCTTGATGAATTGCATGGCTCATATATTTTCAGTAAAATTGATCTTAAAAATGGGTATCATCAAATTAGAATGAAATAGGGTGATGAATGGAAAACTGCTTTTAAGACTAAGTATGGGCTTTATGAATGGTTGGTTATACCATTTGGACTTACAAATGCACCCAGTTCTTTCATGAGATTAATGAACCATGTCCTACGTGCGTTCATAGGCAAGTTTGTGGTTGTATACTTTGATGATATCCTAGTGTACAACAAGAACTTAAATGAACATATTGAGCATTTGAGATATGTGTTTGATGTGTTGAGATGTGAAAAGTTGTATGCTAATTTCAAGAAATGTACCTTTTGTATGGAAAAAGTTATTTTTCTTGATTATGTTGTTAGTACAAAAGGTATTGAGATGGATGAAGAGAAAGTCAAGGCTATCAAGGAGTGGCCAACACCAAAGAGCATCACTGAGGTAAAAAGCTTCCATGGCTTAGCTAGCTTTTATCAGCATTTTGTTAAAGATTTTAGCACTATTGTTGCACCACTCACTGAAGTAATTAAAAAGATTGTTGGATTTCATTGGGGGGTTGATCAAGAGAATGCTTTTGCCACTATTAAGGAAAGCTTGTGCTCTGTACCTGTGTTAGCATTACCTGACTTGAACAAAACTTTTGAGATTGAATGTGATGCCTCAGAAATAGGGATTGGAGCCGTTTTGATGCAAGATAGGCGACGCATTGCCTTCTTCAGTGAGATGCTAAGTGGGGCGTCCCTGAAGTACCATGCTTATGACAAAGAGTTTTATGCTCTTGTTCGTGCATTAAAGAATTGGTAGCACTACCTGTGGCCTAAGGAATTTGTGATCCACACCAATCATGAATCATTGCAGCATCTCAAGGGTCAAGGTAAGTTGAATAAAAGGCATGCTAGATGGATGGAATACATTGAGACATTTCCATATGTCATCCGTTACAAGCAAGGTAAGGAGAACATTGTTGCTAATGTTTTATCCCGGAGGTATGTACTTCTTACTTCTATGAGTGCTAAAATGCTTGGATTTGAATATGTGAAAGACATATATGCCGATGACGCTGACTTTTTTTATATATATAAGGCATGTGATAAGGCGGCATTTGGTAAGTTTTACAAGCATGATGGTTATTTATTTAAAGAAAGCAAACTTTGTGTGCGAAGTTGTTCTATGCATGAGTTATTGGTGCGTGAGGCACATGATGGGGGATTAATGGGACACTTTGGTGTCAAGAAAACTTTAGATATTTTGCATGAACATTTCTTTTGGCCTAAGATGAAAAGAGATGTCAATCACATTTGTGGCAGGTGCATTACATGTAGAAATGTCAAGTCTAAGGTTATGCCACATAGGTTGTATACACCCTTACCCGTTCCTAGTGAGCCATGGGTAGGCATATCTATAGACTTTGTTTTGGAGTTACCTAAGACAAAAAGGGGTAGAGATTCTATTTTTGTGATTGTGGATAGAGTTAGTAAGATGCCACATTTCATTCTATGCCATAAAACAAATGATGCCACAGACATAGCTGACTTGCTTTTCAGGGAGAAAGTGCGACTCTATGATGTACCTAGGAGTATTGTTTTTTATAGGGAAATTAAATTCCTTAGCTACTTTTGGAAGGTGTTATGGGGGAAATTGGGTACTAAGCTCTTATTTTCCATTACTTGTCATTTGCAGACTAATGGTCAGACTAAAGTAGTTAATAGGACTTTAACTCAGCTTTTAAGCACTGTTGTTCATAACAATTTAAAAATTTGGGAGGATTGTTTGCCATTTATAGAGTTTGAATATAATAGGACCATGCATACTACTACTTCATATTCTCTTTTTGAAATTGTTTATAGTTTTAATCCACTTACTCTTTTAGATTTCATGCCTTTACCTGTTAGTGGCAGAAGTAGCTTGGATGGACAAAAGAAGGCGGAGTTGGTGAAGTCACTTCATGAGAGGGTATGGCTTCAAATTACCCAAAAGAATGAAAGGGTTGCTTCTCAATCCAATAAAGGCGAAAACATGTCATCTTTGAACCAGGAGATTGGGTTTGGGTTCACATGCGCAAAGAAGGATTCCCAGCCCATAGAAGGACTAAGTTGCATCCTCGAGGAGATGGACATTTTCAAATTTTTGAGAAAATTAATGACAATGCATATAAAGTAGACCTTCCAGGTGAGTATAATGTTTCTGCAACTTTCAATGTTTATGATCTTTCTCCTTTTGATGTAGGTGAAGATTCGAGATCGAATCCTTTTGAGGAGAGGGGGACTAATGGGAACCAAGGTAGGCTTAGTCTTAAAGATTCTTTGCGAGTTTCAGATGGGCAAATTACAAGATCAAGAGCCAAAAAGATTAAAGAAGCAATGTAAGGATTGGTGCAATCCACTTGGGATGAAGCTAGCAAGAGCCCAACACTTAAGATGAATTTGAAAGGAGAAGAACCAGTTTTGATCCACTTGATACAAGTTATGGAAGACATGACTTAAAGTTATTGTTTGGGCCTATTGTTATTGAAGGCTTTCAATTTGTTAAAGGATTTACTTTATTAGTTCAGAATAAGTGAGCTTGAGAATGCTTAGCCCATATATGTCTTATTTATTATGAATTAGGATTTTGGGAAGGCCTTGTATTGTGACCAAGGGCTTATTTGGAAAGTTACTTTTTAGGAACTAGGGTTTCAAGAAGTTATCGTAGCGCGGCACTATTCATGTAGCCGAATCACTATAGCGAGGCATTGTTCATGTAGCTGAATTACTGTAGAGGCGGCACTGTTCATGCAAGGATATTTTTGGAAAAAAAGGGCTTTATTTTGTGTAGGATTTCTGATATGAATCCGCAGGAAGAGAATCCCTTAAACCCACAATCAATTTGAAAACACACCCAAGAAAGCCAAACTCAAGTCAATTGATGGAGAATCTAGACCCAATGAGAACTCGTTTCAAGAACCTAGATTATATCAAAATCTAGACTCGTTGAAGAACCCATCTCAAGAACCCAGATTACAAGGAGGAACGCCACAAAGGTTGTGATTTGCCTTTGATAAGTTCAAAAGTTCAATCAAGAACAAGATGAGTAAACTCAACTCACAAATAAATTCAATATTGTCTAACCTTTCAAATGAGGCTACAAAAAGTATTTAAACCAAAGCCTAATTGAAACCCTAGCCAAAATAAAGCCTTTTGTCCCAAAAATACCCCTGATGAACAATGTATCGCTACAGTACCGCAGCTGCTACAGTAACGCTAAAGTAACTCGAGTTTTGAAACCCTAGTTCCTAAAATGTCACTTTCCAAATAAGCCCTTGGCCACAATACAATACCTTTCCAAAACCCTAATTCATAATAAATAAGACATATCATCCCCAAGCCCACTTATTCTAAACTAATAAAATAAATCCATTAACCAAGTTAAAAACCTCCAATAATAATAGGCCCTATCTCTAGGTCATGTCTTCCACAGCTTGAATCAAGTGGATCAAAACTGGTTCTCCTTCTTTCAAGCCCATTTTGAGTGTTGGGCTCTTGCTAGCTTCATCCCAAGTGGATTGCACCAATCCTTGTATCGCTTCCTTGATCTTTTTGGCTCTTGATCTTATAATTGGCCCATCTGGAACTTGCAAATGATCTTTAAGACTAGGCCCATCTGGGTTCCCATCAATTTCAATTAGATTTTGGTTTAAATACTTTTTGTAGCCTCATTTGAAGGGTTAGACTATATTGAATTTTAATTATGAGTTGGTTCTTGAAACGAGTTCTCAACAGGTCTAGATTCTCCATCCATTGACTTGATTTTGGTTTTCTTGGATGAGTTTTCAAATTGATTGTGGGTTTAAGGGATTTCATTCCTGATGGGTTAATATCATTTGGTATTCAAAACAAGGTTTCCAATCAGGTCTAATTCTATCTTTTTTTTCTTGCATATTTAATTCATTCTAGAATTTCATTGTTCTAGGTTTGTGTTGGCCGAAATCGCTTGTTCTAGGGGCTGCCTTTTATCACTTATTCCACGGTTTTTGAGTTATTGTTAGGGTTTTGTCAATTGCTTATTCTTTTGATTGTGATCAAATCAGTTGGTAAAAAGAAAAGGAAAAAAAAAAGAAAAGAAAGGAAAGGAAAAGAGAAAAATTTTGAAAAAAAAATTTGAAAGAAAAAGGTGATAGCATACTCAAAGGTTGCTACATAGTTACAACAAAGAGAAAAAAATACATTTGTTGATTGAGCTTTATCATCAAAGGGGCCGAATACATTTTTCTAGTTGGTATCTTGTTCTATAATTATTCTTTCCCTCGTATAAATTCCTTGAATCTCGTGTCATTTTATTTTTTCCTTATTTCATGTTCTTGTTTTTTGGATCTATATTACTAGTTAGAATAATACAAACTTGTATTGTCTTGATTTAGTTCAACTAGTTCTTAAAAAACTTAAGTGGGAAAACAATTGAGGTAAAAGGCAAGAGAGTGTGAGACTATTATCGGGAAAAAGCCAATTAAGAGTGAAACACGAGTGGAATGCCATTATTCGAGTGTAAACACGTAAGGAAGTGTGTGAGATTTTTTACTAACATTCTTTTTGTGTAGCACATTACGATGGCAGATAACTCATCTTTTGTGTTGCAAGACATGCAACAATAGTTTGAGCGGCTGAACTTTGTGCTGCGTGAAGTGAGGGATAGGATGGATAATCAAGAAGCAGCGATTAGAAATCTATAAGGTGGGAGAGATAGGAGGCGACGTGAGCCTAGGGTTGGAAATGAGTATGAGAATGAAGGAGATGGTGAGGATGAGGAAGACTTAGCATCCGAAGTTGGGTCGGGTAGACATAGAAGAGTTAAGGGTGAAAGAGGACTTGAGGGGAACCTAGGGGTCGGGATGGTGTAGATAGAGACCTTGGGAGCATCAAAATGAAAATACCATCTTTCCAAGGTAGAACTGACCCTGAGGTTTATCTAGAGTGAGAGAAAAAAATAGAGTTTGTGTTTGATTGTTATAATTATTCTGAGAAGAAGAAAGTGAAGTTGGCGGTAATTGAGTTCACTGATTATGCTATTATTTCGTACGATCAGTTAATGACCAATAGGTGGAGGAATTATGAGAGGCCTGTAGAGACATGGGGAGAGTTGAAAGCTCTCATGAGGCGAAGATTTGTACCTAGCCACTACTATAGGAACCTTTACCAAAAGCTTTAAAATCTTACACAGGGGTTTAGGAGTGTGGAAGATTACCATAAGGAAATGGAGGTGCCTATGATTTAGGCTAATGTAGAGGATGACTGGGAGGCCACCATGGCTAGATTTTTGAGTGGTTTGAATAGGGACATAGACAATGTAATTGAATTACAGCACTATGTGGAGATAGATGACATGGTGCACATAGCTATGAAGGTGGAGAGGCAATTAAAGAGAAAATGGACAGCAAGGTACACTTCAATTTCTACCACTAATTGGAAATCAAAACGGGATAGGAATGATCCAGCTGAAACAAAGGCAAAGACTGAACCACCCACAAAAAAAGATGAGAGAACTAGCAACAAACCCATGGTAGAATCACAACCCTCACATAATAGAGATATTAAATGCTTTAAGTGTTTGCTTCATGAGAGGGTACAACTTCAAATTGCCCAAAAGAATGAAAGGATTGCTTCCCAAGCCAATAAAGGGTGAATGCGTGTCATCTTTGAACCAGGAGATTGGGTTTGGTTCATATGCGCAAAGAAAGATTCCCAGCCCATAGAAGGACTAAGTTGCATCCTTGAGGATATGGACCTTTCTAAATTTTTGAGAAAATTAATGACAATACATATAAAGTGGACCTTCCAAGTGAGTATAATGTTTCTGCAACTTTCAATATTTCTGATCTTTCTCCTTTCGATGTAGGTGAATATTCGAGGTCGAATCCTTCTGAGGAGATGGAGAATAATGGGAACCAAGGTGGGCCTAGTCTTAAAGATCCTTTGCAAGTTTTAGATGAGCCAATTACAAGATCAAGAGCCAAGAAGATTAAGAAAGCAATGCAAGGATTGGTGCAATCCACTTAGGATGAAGCTAGCAAAAGCCCAACACTTAAGATGGGTTTGAAAAGAGGAGAACCAATTTTGATCCACTTGATACAAGTTATGGAAGATGTAGAGTACTTAGATGAAGATGTACTTGTTAGGAAAAGACTAGTTAAAGTATATATTCTTGGCATCCAATTATAAGATTTGCATCACTACTGACATATGGACAGAAGTGCAAAATCTTAACTATATGTGCATAACATCCCATTTTATTGATGATGATTGGGTCTTGCATAAACAAATTAGTGGCTTTATGAAAGTTCTTGATCATAAAGAGACAACAATATGAAGAGAGATTGAATCATCTATACTTAGATGAAGTATAAAGAAGATATTTACAATCACAGTAGGTAATACATCCTCTAATACTACAGTCATCGATTATTTGAGGAAGATTAAAAAACTTAGAGATTGTATGGTATTAGACAATGACCTTATGAACATAAGAGGTTGTGCACATATAGATCAATTATGAAGATTCGAAACATGGTGAAATATGTGAAGCCTTCCCCTACAAGTCATGTGCAGAGAGACAAAATATCTTGGGTGGTGCACTTCTTTTTCTTGATGTTCCAACTAGGTAGAGCACAACATATCTTATGTTGAGTGTGACTCTCAAGTATTATGCGGCTTTTGAGGTGAGGCAAGATGAAAACAATCAGTTTGGCCCGCATTTACGTGAGGTTGGAAAAGGTCCACCAACTTTAGATAATTGGAAAATTGTCAAGGTTTTTGTACGATTTTTGAAGATTTTTTACAATGTCACCTTGCGGATTTCAGGCTCAACTTATGCAACTTCACATTTGTTCAAAAAAAAAAAATAGCTACAATCTATAACTATTTGAACAAATTTTCTATGGGTGATGATGATATGTTGAAAACCATGTCGTAAAGGATGCTGTTGAAATATGACAAGTATTGGGGGGATTTGAAAAAGTAATCAAAATTTTATTTATTGTGGCTATGCTTGATCCGCGCTCCAAGTTGGAAGTTTTTTTAGTTTTGGTTTATAGATTTTTTTGGCCCTGAGCGAGCATCCAAACTTCTTACAAGGTTAACGAGAATGATTGAGCCGATGTATAAACAGTATTCAAAATCTAATGTAGGTTCAAGTGTTGGTGAGACTCAAAGCAACACAATGTCTTATGACGATGAGGATGATCTTTATAGATGGTATCGGTAGTATCAAGCATCAAAGGGTATTGTAGAATCCAAATCAGAGTTGGATCGATATTTTATGGGGAGCCTTGAAGGATTGATGCCTAACTTTGATATTTTAATGTGGTGAAAGATGAATTCAGCAAACTTTCCGATGCTTGCCAATACAGCTCAAGATGTCTTAGTTATTCTCGTATCTATTGTTGCTTCTGAGTCTACATTTAGCATTGGAGGTTGTGTTTTAGATTCATTCTATAGCTCATTGGCCCCGGCAATAGTTGAAGCTCTTATATCTGCACACAAAATTGGTTGATGGCTCTCTCCATTATTTATGACTCTCAAGATGTAATGAAAGATGTGGAAAGCTACAAGTTAGAAACTAATAAGATTTATATTTAACGAACATTTTCATATAGTCCTTACAATTAATTATATAATTTTTAACATTATTTTTTTCATGTAGAGATAACTTTGAAAATATTTTAAATGAGGTCCATTGAAGATTACTTGAATTTTCCCTACTTGTTGAACTTACGGTGATTATGAAGTTCCTTATGGTGTTTTACAATTTTATTTAAAACTTTAGTTGGTTAGCTACCTTATTTAACTTGATAATGTTTTCAAGTAAATATGGATTTTTGTATCGATATAACTTATTGGTGTCCTGGTGTATTGGTTTATTTGTTGGTTTGTTATTCCTTGGTCATAAGGTTGAGTTTGGTTGGACTGGTAACCACAATTTCCCTCCACCATAAGCAATAATTTATTAATAAATGCGGAGAGGGGTCACTCTTGGACATGTGACCCTAACTCTTAAAAAAAAAAAAGTATCATATGATCTTGTCCTTTCTTTTGGTACTAATGCTAATCCAAGGATAAGACCATCTTGTATCGGTGTAATTAACAATAAAACTGATGTTAATTGGCCTAACACACAAAAACCGCACCCACATCGTGAAATTTTAACTAACTGAAATTTTAGCAATACAATACTTTTTGTGGCTGTACACTCTGCACTCAGGTGAGCTAAAATATGAATAAGTTTTAGCAGATCTTTTCCATGAGCTACAATAGGTTTTGCTGATGTTTATTTTATTTTATTTGGAACCTGATACCAAATTGGATTTTGTGGCAAGAAGGGAAATGTTTAAATATTAATATTATCCCTAGGAAATGGAATGTGGATTGCTATTTTCCATTTCTATATTCTGTAGATTGAATGTTTAAATATTGTTATATTCAGCAGGCTTATTTTTTATTCCCTTTTCTTCTAATTAGGTCTCTATTGAAAAGAGCACTATATATATCATATCAAATAACTGGTAAATGCTAATCTGTTCTAATTAGTCTGCATCTAACTGTTTAGATACTAGATTCGTCTGGATCGTCCGGTAGAATCCTCTTCCCTTCCAGTATTTCCATTGAATTTAATCTTCTGGGCATAATATGAAAACCTAGAATCTTTTGTTATGCAATTGCAGTTTGATCTTCTAGCCAAATGAAACTCTGATTTGATTTCATGTAATTTGGACTTATGGGTATCGGAAGTCCATTACTTTTCTGTGATTTTCAATTCGGTTATCTTTTTCTGGGTACCATTGATTTCGCAGTTTTGACATAGATATCTAATTGGAAAACTTTATGGGTAGGTTATTGCTGAGCTGCATCTGGCCATGTTGTTTATGCGTTACTATGTTAGTAGAGCTGGCTTTGGAGTTGACCAACTTTCCTTCATGATGGTTATTTGTAATTGATGCCTCTTGAATACTCAAGTGTACAACCAAAAAGTAGAATAATTTTATTATTTTTATTTGTATGTTTTTTAATGTTTTACACATTTACAAGAAGTCAATTGGGTTTCTAACCTTGATCACCTATCACTCTTCGAACACAATATTTACCACAGTTTCACTCAAGGCAGGGTCAAGAGTAAGTCAGGCAAGATTTCTACAAGAGGCTGGCTCGAGCCAATTAGGTTAAGCCTGTGTCAAGTTAACTTTCAAGGGATTTTAATTGGATTCCAACCATTTAGGGTTTCATTAAGGTTGAAACCCTCTTTGGTTTAGCACAAAATGGATGATTGGATGGAATAAGATTTTTTCTTAGGTGGCATGATCTCACACTAATTTCCTTCACAATCCATCTCATGGTTTCTCTTGGTGTCAAGTGTCCAACACTATTTACCAAATGTGGTTAAGATCTTGTCAAGTATCCAAATAAAACTACTATAACCAAATTTTGACATTTCACACTGTGATTTTGAAAACACTGCACTTGGTGCTATTATCTAGGTTACATTCACTCCGAGAAAAGTAAAAATAAACTTTGCACTGAAAAATCATAAACATACACATTAAAATAACTATACAATTCCTTTATCGAAATTTAACCCGAAGTGTCTCGAAATAAATAAAACTTGTTTTTGAATAAACGTTTCATCCGGAAGCTGAAAATAGGATTATTAGGCCATAAAATCCTAAATAATCAATTGAGTCTAATGGTGCAGACCATATTGCATTCTGACACTTATAACTACCTTAAATAAATAATGAGTGGTGACACTGACTACGCTGATAGACTAAAACCTACGTGATTGGTCGATTCATGAAAACTTACGAAATTTCCACGAGATTCCTAAAGTCGATATAAATTCAACCATTGAGTTTCTAGCGGGTTGTTACATCATTTACGACTGATACATGGACATCCATAAAGAATGTCAGCTATATGTGTATCAGAGCCCACTTCATTGACAGTAAGTAAAAGTTGCACAAGTGGATTAGTAGTTCAAAGAAATTGTTGATCATAAGGATTCATCTATTGTGGCGGAGATGGATGATTGTATAAAGGATTGAAGGTTTAAAAAAGTGTTTTGTATCAAAGTTGATAATGTATTGGCCAATAATACTGTAATTGATTGGCTCAGGAAGAACACAACGGTAAAATGGGATATCATTCGTGAGTACGATTTTATCCATGTTCGATGTTGTGCTCATATCATCAACCTCATAGTTGCGGAAGGATTGAAGGAAGTTCATGATTCCATTACTAAAGTCCACAATCTTCTGAGATATATAAGGGCTTCCCCTAGAGGCTTAGCAAGTTTAAGGCTGTAGTTGAACAGTTTGAGATCTCATCTTCTAGTATGTTGAGCTTAGACCTTCCAAATTGATGAAATTTTACATACACGATGTTGGATGTAGCGCAGAAGTACCAAAGAACATTCAAGAGGATAGAGGTCAAGGTTGGAGAAGGGGGCTCGGTGCGTGGACACAGTTGATTGGGCCAATGTGAAGTACTTTGTTCAATTTTTTAAGTTATTTCATGACATAACTATGCGCATATCTGGTTCCAAATATTGTAAGGCGAACACGTACTTCGAGGAGCTCTTGGGGCGTTATGAATACTTGTAACAGAGTTGTACTGACACTGACAAATTGTTGAATGGTATGGCTATGAGGATGAAATCTCAATATAATAAATATTGTGGGAATGTTGAGAAGATAAATAAATTATTATTTATGGCTACGATTCTTAACCCCCAATATAAGTTGGTTATTGTAGAACTTTGGATTTGGGACGTCCTCGGTGATGATAAGTATGATTAGTTTATTAGAGAACTGAAGAGTGATATTGATGACTTGTACATTCATTACAACAGTAGTGGTCAGTCTTCAACGGAAGGTGGTAGCTCCTCACGCCCGACCTGCTTGACATTTTCCTTAGACGACACACATGCTTAATTCATATATTTTGATGCGACGGTATCATCAAACCCGTATATCGAGAAATATTATGCAGTGTAAGTATGAGATTGAGTGATATTTTATGGAAGATATTGAGGTACCTAGTGATGCATTTCATATATTAAATTGGTGGAAGGTTAATTCCACTAAGTTTCCAGTCATTTCCCGTATAGCTTGAGATGGGCTAGTTATTCTTATCACTACAGTTACCTCTGAGTCGGCGTTTAGCACCAGAGGTCAAGTGTTGGATGCTTATCGGAGTTCATTGGCTCTGACCACTGTGAAGGCTCTCTTTTGCACACAAAACTAGCTAAGTTCAACGCCCATTGGACTAGATATTGTTAATGCCGAAAGTTAAAGGTTTGAATCAAATAACTTTATGCTTTTAAATAATTATTTACATATTTTCAATGTTTTCATTATTTAACTTAGTTTTTATGATTTTGTAAACTGGTTGTGAACCCTAGAATAATTGTGGATGACTGAGACGGACGCACCATAACCCCCTTTATTGGTGAGAAATGAAATAGCATTAGCAAAAAAGCCTTGTTTGTTTTTGTTAGATCAAAATAATGTTTTAGCTCTAAGTTTTTTAATTTCCAAAACAATGCGAGATGCTTGGAATTGGAGGCTGATGGTGCTGAAAAATTGAAAATTATTGTCAATTTGTAAGTACTAATTTGTAGTTTTTGGTTTTTTTCTAATACATTATTACATTGTAAATTGGTTGAGGACTTTGGTGAAGTTGGTTAGGGTTGGTTGTGATTGTGGTGGACGGTTAGTTGTTTGGGGGTTCCTTTGCATTTTTTATTTATATTGTGTTTGTGATTGTGCATTTCTTTTCCTTTGATTTTGTAATGTATGTAATTTACTCATTAAATTTAAATTTTTTATATTATTTTTTACAGTATTTTTTGAAAATGGGAAGCCCACTAGGGTGTTGGTGATTTTGTCTTTTTTCTTTAATTTTGAAACAAGTTTTTCTAAAATGAGAAGCCCAAATGTCAAATTGGGCCTTGGCCAAATGACACTCCGATAGGAGTCGGAGTAAGAGTCGGAGCACACCCTACCTATTTATTCTCTCTCGAACATTTGCAATATCTTTATATCTTTTAATACTTTTAATTTCCTTACTTATGTGATTATCCATCCATGTTTGGGTAACACCAATTGTTTCCAAAATTTCTCATAACTTCATTTTAAAATATCACTCAAACACAAAATAGCTCTCTATTTCAAATTTTAGAGCATGTTTGGACTCTATGATAATTCTTAAAATTTATCATAGTTTTATTCTCAAACATCACTCAAACATAAAGCAATTTTTAACTTCAAAATTTTAACTTTTTCATCTAATCATTATTCGAATATAAAAATCAATACAAGTTTTAAAAATTCTACAACAAAACTAATATTAAAAAATTATAATCAAACAGTTTTTTAACTTTATAATATTTTTATTCAACTTTCCCTCACTCATTTCTCAAAATTTAATAAAACATTTGACTCAAACCATTTCACTATTATTCAAAAAATTCAAAGATACTCCAAGTGACGAGATATGCTAAAATTTTTATCTAATCATTATCTAATGATTACTCAAACACAAAAAATAATACAACTTTTATAAATTTTAAAACAAAAATTATATTAGAAAAATATATTCAAACAACTATTTTAACTTTCTATATTCATTTTCACAAGTTGAAATACAATATATATTTTGACAAATATTTTTATTTAATTTAATTTTTTCTCTTTCATTTTCTAAAATCTAAAAAAATATCTTTATTCAAACTATTCCATTGCTATTTACAAAATTTTTGAGATATTTTAAATATCTAAACATGCCGTAAGCGTTCTTTCTGCATACTGACTTCTTAAAACAATGATGAATGATGTAGAATGCTACTGAAGCAGGAAATAGTAAAAAAAAAAAAAAAAAGCAGAAAATAAAGAAAGAGATGAGAGAGAGACAATGAATAAAACAATATTCGATAGATAAATAGTTTACATATACCACATTTTACAACATCTTACACAATTATGTCTTAAATTATGGGTATTTTTATAAAATAACTTGTAAAAGTAAAGTTATTTTATAAAAATATTCTTATTTTAAAACGTAATTATAAAATATTTGTGGTTTCATTACTCAATGTATTAAATATTAATTAGGTTAAACTCTTTATTTGAACATTTCATTACCTAATTTACATTCTCATATTGTAAAATAAATGAACCGTTGAGAATAGTCGGAGGCTATATTCCAGAAGCCTTAGGCTTTGTTTGAAACTTAGATTGAATTGAGATAAACTTGGTTTAATCTAATTTTAAGATAAGTCTAGCATCCAAACATCTAACTCTAAAATCACTAAACTCAAAACCACAACCCACAATCTTTTTTAACTCAACACTTCTTTACACGAAGGACCCACAATCTTTTTCAACTTCTCATAAATATATTTAAACTCATCTTAACATCCAACACACCTAAACCCATCTTAAGTGAGTTCCACATAACTCACTTTATCATCTCAACTCACTATTATTCATAAAGAACTCAACTCATTTCAACTCAGCTCAATATCTAAACGGGACCTTAGGCTTCATTTTTGGATTAAAAGATTAGACATTCGCTTTAAGAAAAATGATTTTACAACACTTTGTCTCAGTACTTTATATATATGTTTTAAATGAGATGTATTTTTATAAAATAACTTTAAAAAGTAAAATCACTTTACAAAAATATCATCATCTTAAAATATTATTATGAAATATGTTGTGAAATGTAATGTGTGTATCATTATCCTTCATTTAATATCTTCAAAATGGTTGTATTTGGTTGTTGAACCAAACTCAACTCATCTCAAACCAATCATTGATGGGACCCACTACTTTTTCAACTTTTCATAAAAAAATTAAACTCATCTTAACCTATATAAATTGAATGGTGCTATTTTGCCACCTGCAGGTGCCCACTCTGTGCCATCTAGTGCAAATTGCACTTTTTTTTGTTTACTTTTTATTTCAAACATTTTTTGAACATGTTTAAACATTTTTAAAAAATAAAAAAAAAATACAAATATACTAATAGTCACTTCCTTAACCATTAAAAAAATTTTAAATGCATGAGCTGTTAAAATGAGGGGGCAAATTGAGGAGACATAATAGCATTATTCATATAAATTTTATACATTTTAACCTAAGAAATTAAACTCATCTCAATCTAAAAAAGTTAAATGCATCTTAATGGGACCTACAAAATATTACGTTTACAATCCAACTCGACTCATCTCAACATCTAAACGTAGTATTCTTGTAGGAAAAAAAAATCAAAGCATGTCAACAATTAAAGCCATCACCTATGATAGTAGTATACTCTCATCTCAGCGACACAACTCGCCTCGTTTGTTTTTACAAATGAGATGAGTTGAAATTAAAATTAAAAATTGAATAAAATATTGTTAGAATATATTTTTTTAATATTATTTTTGTTTTAAGATTTGAAAAAATTGATTTGTTTATTTTATTTTGTGTAAAAATTTAAAAAAATTATAATAATTATATAAGATAAATCGAAAAAAATTGTAAAAGAAACGAGGTTATTGTTTCCCTATTCCACACTAGCATAAATCAAAAGATTTCAAACTTTCTTCTCTATCGTGTATCAACCAAAAGGCTTAAATTCTCTGTTATTTCGACGACTAACCCGACACACCTTTATAGATGCATAGTGTCTGATTTTGTTAAAGTTTTCGTTTCGATAAGTTCTCGAAATAATAAAATTTGTATTTTTTTATTAATTTAAACTTTTGAGACAATGAATAATTTTACATGAGATCAGAGTAGAAGTTTTAAATTCAAATCTTGACTTTATACTCTACTCTATTTAATTAAAGAAAAATCATATTCTTACCGTTGGTTGCACCCCGATGGGGCTACTACTGGTATTTTTTTTAACTTAATTATTAAGTAAGTATTTTTTAATAATGTTGTAATTTTTTTAAAGAAAGTCTTAAAAGTATTAAATCAACTAACGAGAACTCTCAGCAGTAACTGTAGAGCCACTCTTAATTAAATGAGGAGATTAGCCCCACACTTGAAAGAAAGTATTAAAAAGATAATATAAATAATTAAATTTACTTCTTCTTCTCAGCCTAATAATAATTGTGGAAGCATTTTTTTCATATTAATTGATTAAGGTTGTTTTCATATTAATTGATTAAGGTTGTGTTTATTTGAAGATAGAATAAAAATAAGAACATTTTTTAAAAAAAATAGTAAAAATAATAATAACGTAATTGCACCTGAAAATAGGCTCTAGGAAAATGACTACTTTGTTATGTTAAAAAATTCTTCTTATCAATCATTATTCACCACCCCACACCTCACATCCTATGAAAAATATTCTTATATCTTATGAAAACATCCATGCATTTTATGAAAAAATTATAGGTATGAGGTGTAAAAATAAATAGTGGCTGATACATAACATTTCCTTTCTGATGTTTGACTCATAAAAAGAATAGTGTTAGCGGATTATAGTTGAGTATGTTAGTGCATTTTAAATTTTTTAAATATTTCTTTAATGTATTTAATCATTAAAGAAATAAATATATAATTTTATTAATAATTATTTTCTTAACTATTAATTAAAAAAATTAAAAAATTTTAATTGTAACTTACATTTGGATAATAAGATATTCTCAAATATTATGTGAATAGTAATAAAAAAATAATGATAAAATATTAAATAATAATAAAATAATAAATAAAAGTAAAAATATTTCCAAAATATTTAAAAATACCTGATCACCCACACTAACTTAGGCTTGGTTTGGATACACAATTCAGATAATATGAGATGAGATGTTTTGAATAATAGTTAAATAAAATATTGTTAGAATATATTTTTTAATATCATTTTTATTTTGAAATTTGAAAAAATTGAATTGTTTATTATATTTTTATATGAGATTTTAAAAAAGTTGTAATGATTGAGATGAGATGAGATGAGATATGAGTTTTATGTAAATAAATAAACCCTTAAGTTAGGTTTGGGAGCGAGATGAGAATTTTATGTTTTGTTTAAAAGTTTAAAATATTATGTTTTAATATTATTATTTTTTTAAAATTTTAAAAAATTAAATTAAAATTTAAAAAAATAAATTATTTATTATATTTTGTATAAAAATTTAAAAAATATGTAATAATAAATTGAAATTAAATAAAAAATTTAAAAAATTTCTTACTTCAAACCTGTCCTAAACGGCCCCAAGTATTTAATTTGGTGGATATCATCTGTGGGTATGTCCTTTAATTTTCTGCTTACCAGAGCTAACATTTTTCCTTCTATAGGTTTCTGCGCCTACCAAACGCATTAAATAGTTGCCACCACGACAGCTTTGTTTTTCTTCATTTTTCAGCAATTTAATTTTGTGCCAACTGTCGTGCATCTGCCGTGCATATTTAATTTTGTTTTTCTTTATCTGCCAACCATCTGGGTCACCAACTCTTATTTTGTGTGAAGCATCACGATCACGTGTGTGGGGGCATTGTAAAAGTCATAAAGTCGCATAGCGCAAGTTGACGGCGAATTCCTTCCTCTGGATGTAAGCTTCCTTGGTTTTGCTACATATTGGAAACGTTCCGTTTCGCCAATAAATGAAACGGGAGCGTTTCATTTAGGACTGTTTTGCAGTCACGCCACTGCTATAAGAATTTCCCTTTTATGAAATTAGGGCCTTAAAATAGGAATTAAAGCCTCAAGTTTTAATTTAAAGGGTAATGCTACATAGATCGATGATGTATCGATGAAATTTGACCGATAAATGTAACTCTATTATTTTTTAATTATTTTTTTATATATCTTTAAATATTTTTAAAAAATTAAAAAAAATATCAATTCATTAATAACCAATTCGTTAATCTTAAATAAATTAATTAATTAACAAAAAATAAAAAATTCAATCGACCATTTTTACCATAATTTTTATTGATTCAAGTAGCAATTTTTAATTAAAAAATTACTTTCATCATGTATCAAAGTGGTTTGAAATTCCATAAAAAAAAATGATTTGAATTAAATTTTAATTTTTAAAAAAGTAATACGAGCTCGTTGGGATACTTTCATCATTTATCGGTTCGCACCGCTCGATACAATAAACGGCCAGGATTCTTGATATTTCAGATTCTGTGTAATCATTTTTAAAAGAATAAAATTTATTATTAAAAAATTAATTTTTTTCCTATAAATTCTATATTTTAATCAACATTACCAAAACATTAGGCGATTTTTATCCCCTTGTTCCAGTTTTCTATTGTAAGCTATTTAAACAACTCGCTCTCGCCGTTCATCTTCGTCCAATTGGTGCCAGAGCACAGCTTACAGATATGTGCAGTAGTAACTCATCACATTCAGTATCGCCGGCCCTCCCATGGAAGACGCGCCTTACCGTCGCCCTCCTGTCGGCCGGCACTGACTTCGTTCGCCGTCCTAACGGCACCATAAACCGCCGTCTCATCTCCCTCCTCGATTTTACAACACCTGCCAATCCCAAACCCATCAACGGCGTCAAGTCTTCCGACATCATTGTCGATCCCATCCGCAATCTCTGGTTTCGCCTCTTCCTTCCCACCGCGACTACTTCAACTTCCCTCCCGGTTCTCATCTTCTACCACGGCGGTGGTTTCGCCTTCCTCTCTCCCTCCTCCAAAGCCTACGACGCCGTTTGCCGTCGCTTCGCACGTGAACTCCCCGCCGTTGTTATCTCCGTCCATTACCGTCTCTCCCCAGAGCATCGTTTCCCTTGTCAATACGAGGACGGTCTCGACGTCCTGAAATTTCTCGATCACAACCATGACGTATCGGTATTGCCCGATATGGCGGACGCGTCCAAGTGCTTTTTGGCAGGTGATAGCGCGGGTGCGAATTTGGCTCACCATGTAGCGGTCAGGGCTTTTGGGGAGAGATTTCAAAGAGTAAAGATCGTCGGATTGGTATCAATCCAACCGTTTTTCGGGGGAGAGGAGCGAACGGAATCGGAGATCCGATTATTGAGGGCGCCGGTAGTTTCGTTGGACCGTACGGATTGGATGTGGAAGGCATTCTTGCCTGAGGGGGCAAACAGGGACCACGAGGCCGCAAATGTTAGCGGGCCGAATGCAGTTGAGATTTCGGGTTTGGACTATCCGGATACACTTGTGGTGGTGGCGGGATTCGATCCGTTACAGGACTGGCAGAAGAGGTACTACGATTGGTTGAAGAAATCGGGAAAAGAGGCGAGGTTACTTGAGTATCCAAACTCGATCCACGCATTTTATGTGTTTCCCGAGTTGCCCGAGGCGTCGCAGTTGGTTGAGCAAATCAAGGATTTCCTGACTTCGTCTGCTCTAAAATCTTAAGTTGTGTTAGCGAAATATGCGATATTCGAATGCAGGGTCAGCATCAAAACTCTTATCTTTTTGCTGGTTGATATGTCATTCGTCGCAGTTGGTTGAGCAAATCAAGGATTTCGTGACTTCGTCTGCTCTAAAATCTTAAGCTGTGTTAGCGAAATATGTTGATATTAGAATGCAGGGATCATCAAAACTCTCATCTTTTTGCTGGTTGATATGTCATTGTCACAATTACTTCCACATGTGTACGAAGCAGTTCAAGAAAACTTTTCAGCAATAATACCGTAAGAAATTAAAAAAGTTATATAAATTATGAATTAATCTTTGCATCATCCTACACACCACACACCATAATTTTTTTTATTTTTTTTATTTGTTTCTCTTATTAAATGTGTATTATATGGATGATGAATAAAAAAATATAAATGTTTCAAAAAGAGTAAAATAAAAAAAAATTGAAAAAAAATTAAAAAGAATAAAAAATACATTAATATGTGGTGGGTAAGATAATGCATAACAATTCTCATAAATTATTATTCGGATCTATCTTTTATTATTTTTATATATATTTTTTGGAAGGATATAGTTACAACACACCTAAACCTTGTCTTTTTCAACTTTACGTCATGCCATCAACCTCCCATCAGCTTCAACCTCTCTGTCTCTCCCTCCCCAAGTCTTCTCGGCCTCTCTCTCATTAAGCTCTCTCTCCTCAAGCTTCTCCAACCTTTCTCCCCTCAAGTTTTGTTAAAAGGCAAGAGAATAAAAAAAGAGTTTGAAATGGGTTGCCTACGGAAAATGAGTGGAGGAAAACAAAAATTTCTGCCGATACGTGAGATGTGCTCCAGCTGCCGGACTCTAAAGATTTAAGTATAGGTTTGGAAAATGAGATAAGAATTTTGTGTTTTGTTTTAAAGTTTAAAATATTATTTTTTTATTTTGAAATTTAAAGAAGTTAAATTGGGATTTGAAAAAATTGTATTGGAATTTGAAAAAGTTGAATTATTTATTATATTTTATATAGATATTTGAAAAAATTGTAATGATGAGATAAGATGAGATGACAATTTTTTGTAAGAGATGTCTTCCAAACCTATCCTAAGAATAGGTTTGGAAGAAATTTCAAATACAAAATTCTCAACTCATTTTATTATTATAATTTTTTAAAATTTTTATATAAAATATAATAAATAATTCAACTTTTTCAAAATTTATTTTAATTTTTTTAAATTTTAATTTAATTTTTTTAAATTTTAATTTAATTTTTTTAAATCTTAAAATAATAATAATATTAAAAAATAATATTTTATTTAATTTTTAACTTTTATTTTAAACTAAAAAATCTCATCTCAAATTCTAAACCTAACCTAATTCTTTTTTAAAATTGATACGCTTTAACAGGATGAGAAAAGTAATAGTATCCATTCGGATTTTTGATATGGTTTTAGATTAATTGAATAAAATATTATTAAAATATTATTTTTTAAAAATTAAATTATTTATTATATTTTATATTAAAATTTAAAAAAATTATAAAAATGAGATGAATAAAGATGAATTGAAGTAAGTTTAAATCCAAACAAGAACTAAATTAATGAGAAGAGCAATTATAGTCATGGTCAAACTTTAAAATGGAATAATGCTAAATAATTTTAAAGTGTGAAATTCCAGTATTCATTCTGAAAAAGCGAGGTTGATTATGAAAAAATAATTTTTTTATATATAAATCTTATATTTATAATATATTTTTTAACGAGAGTCTGTTGGATTTGTATAGTTTTAGATTGTTTAAATTATTGAGAAATGATATTTATAATCTTAAGATATATAAATCTTGCATATTTTTTAAAAAATAATAATAAATTTGAAACTTATATGAAAAAATTATTTTTTAATTATAAACTCTAATTTTTTCAGATATAATAAATAAAACTTGCTAAATTACTCTAAATTATTTCCTTTTAAAATAATTTCTATCAAAACTCAATTATTGTTCTAAAAGGAAAAGGCTGACGTGGTTGTTGACTATCACATCATAACATGCCACAAGACAATACATCATTTTATATACATTCAATATTTAAAAATATCCATAAAAATAGTCCGTTTGCTACTAATAGAACAATTGAAAAAGAATAAAGATCTTTACTAATAAAGTTTTAGAAATCAACAAAATAAAAAAACAAAATCACAAAATAAAGCAAATTTTTCTATAACAACATAAGATAAAAAAAATTTATAAAATCATTTCAAAAATACGCAAAATATAAACAAATACAAAACAAAAAAGATTGCAAGATTTTAAATAAAATAAATTTTAAAAAAGACGTAAATATGAAGAATAACATTAATGTTTTAATAAAAAATTTAATAAACACATAAAGATGTTTTGAAAGAAAAAAAATGTTAAAGCTTTATATATATATTAAAAATTAATTAAAAAAAAAACCACGAAACTGGCCACCCACGAGAGGTGGCTACCAAATTTAGAACATTTAGGGTATGTTTGGGTAATAAGATAAGATGAGAATTCTGTAAATAGTAATGAAATGGTTTGAATTAAGATATTTTATTGGACTTTAAAAAATGAGAAAGAAAATGTTGAATAAAAATATTATAAAGTTAAAATATTGTTAGAATATAATTTTTTAATATAATCTTTGTTTTGAAATTTGAAAAAATTGTATTATTTTTTGAGTTTTGTTTGAAAGTTTGGGAAAGTTATAATGATTAAATAATAATTAGATGAAAAAGTTAAAAATTTGAAATTGAAAAGTGTTTATATTTGAATGATATTTGAGAAGGCAATTATGAGAAGTTTTGAAATGAAATAAGATAAAATTAATGGTGCTACCCACACCAAACAGTATGAGGTAGCCCCTTCCCTGCCCCCCACCTCGCATAGCCCAACGGCCGAGGAGGTGGGCTACCACCACTTTAATAATGGACTATAGTCTATTAAGTTAAAAAATTATTCCTGGATCCAAAAGTGATCAAAAAATATTTTTGGAACCAAATTGTAAATTTAAATTTGTGAATATGACCATAATTTAAAAATTATATAGTTTTTAAATTTGTTAGTGCATATTTTGTGTAAGTTGTAGTGTAGTAGGGTGGCCTTTTTATAGATTACCTGCACAATACTAGTATCACACTTAAGCAATATGAGACTATGGTATTGCCTTGACAATCTATAAATGGATCACCCTACAATACTACGACTTACACAAAATATTAAATAAAAGTTCTACTTAATACATATTACTATATTTATATATAGTACAAATAATAAATATTTATAAATATATATAGTATATATATAAATATATTTATATAATAAAATATATAAGTGCGGGGCGGGGTTGAGCCCTCCCTGCCCTTCACCCCCTCTAGGGGCCTAGATGTGAGGTGGGGCGGAGCAACGGGGTGCGAGACCACACTGCCCACCCTAGATAAAATCATTTTATTTTCCAAATAAGCCTAGATAGTATTTATAAGAAAGGAAAGTTTGAAATGAAATAAGAAGATATGAGATAAAGAATGCTACTGATGTTTGGTGGACAAAATAGCTACATTTAGTATGTTTTTAACTCTATATTTTCTTCTATATAATTAGTAAATATTTTTTTATCAATACTTTAATTGTACTTGAGTATAAAAAATACATAAAGTTTTGGAATACAGGTTTGGCTCATGTTCTGAAGTTGAATATATATTGTGACGCCTTCAACTTTCGCTTGGGATGGAACAGAAACTTAGAGCGTCGAGACATGTAACACAAGATTACATACTTCTGTTCATGATAGTTAATATGCAATGAATCCTATAAATACATCTAGCACTATGCAATAACCGCAGCAGAAAATGGGTGACTAAGAAATACTTATGCCAAAATAAACTAAAACATCCTAATGTCATTCATAACTATCATAAGTTCAAATCATGAGATAGCATAATCTTAGTACAATTATTCTTGATAATATGTCTCCATGACTAAATCAACTGTTTCATTCATTCTAATGCATGAAGGGTTAAAGCTATAAACATCAAGATGAGGTCTAATCTTTTGTCGAGATTCAGCTCTTCTTCAATGAATAAGATTCGCTGGTCCATCTAGTCCGTTCTCGTCGGATCCTGACACAAGTTAATGGGTCAACAAGGGATAAGATAATTACTTCAAATCTCAGCAAGTTAGAAAACCAACGTGCATAAAGATAAATTATACATGATAAATATGAAATGTGTGCAACGTAGAAAAATAATATGGCTCCCATCAAGATTCCTCTATATTTTTAGAAAAATTGAGACACATTTTCTTACGGAGAACAGTTTTCACTTTAACTGCAAAAAACATAACATTTCATCATAACGTTTCATCATTTATAGCAAGTCACATTTAATCATATCTTTAACATCATACCGTATGATATCGTCACAGTTCTCCATATACACTGTGAGTACTTGCTGATGACCGTTGTATAACTTATGTTGAAACTACGTTGTTTGCAAACTCGTTCTCCATGTATTGGTAACATAACATAATATTATCATAATATCATAATATGTACATCCACCAACCTTAGGTGTCATAACATTTGACTTCGTTTTGGCATTCTTTAAAAAGAACCCATTCGAAGCCCGTTGACTATTCTTCGTCAACCTAGGAATTACAACTCCATTTTTACTCACTCCAGAGTAGAGAGAGGAGTTCCACTAGAATAATTCATCATCCGAGCCTTTGGGATTATGACAAAAATAATTTTCATGCTATACTTGAAAAGTTGTAGTTCATGACATGTGCATATGTAGCAAGCTTTTATGTGAAAATGACATTTATATGCAATATGCTAAAATAGTAAAAATTTCACATGTCATGTAGGTAAGTGATCATGTACTCAATGTATCATATAACATATGATATTTCAAGCGTAAAATAATAATTATAACATGAATGTGGCATTTATCAATAAATTATAAATAACTTATCAATGTGTAAGTTAGAGGTCGTGTGCGTTAATCGTAACGGCTATATTCAAAATTATGTTGAGTTAGGGTCTTAACTACTTAAAGAAGATGCGCATAATCAAAGGGTTTGAAAAATGGGTATTTACAAAAGTACTCCTAAACTTTTCAAAATTGCCACTGAACTCCAAATTTCTCACTATTTGCAAATGAACTTCAAATTTCATAAAAATTCACAACCATCATATATTCTATGCTCTAAAATCATCTATGCTCTTAGAATTTCAAAAATAAAAGTGAAACTAGTCCAAATACACTCAACCAGTGGCATGCACTCTAGTTGATGCCTAAGTATACTTTGAACTATTGACCCTTATAAATGCATGCATATTCAATTTCTTTAACTGCAAATAATTACTATAATCATTAATGACATGTTAAAAGCTTAATCTTAGGTGAATAAGTTCATCCCAACACTTAATCATGGCTAAAACCTTAATCTTCATTAATCGTCAATTAATCAAGCATGATGCTTCTAGCCTAAATCACAAACACATGCTTCAAAATTCACCCAAATCATGTATTTTCATTCTTATCACAATCACAAGGTGTTTCTTAATGCAAATTATTTCATGCATGCTTTGATGATCAATTCAAAATAGAATTAAAACATATCATGGCATGCTTCTAATCTCAAAATCAAACCTTCAATGATCATTCTAAGACATTAATAAATAATATCAAAATATGCTAAGACATACCATAACTACAATTCTCACTTAAAAGAATTTAAACCTTAATCTAGCCTCAATGGACTCAATTTTGGTTTAAGTATGATAACCTTTTCTAAATCAACCAAAAATCACTTCAACACTTAAAAAGAAAAACATCACATGCAAACTAAAATCTAGGGTAAGAAAACTACAATTTTCATGGTCCTATAAAGCTCTCAACATAAGAACACTCAAGAACACACCTTTCGGATTCACTCTTGACTTTCTAAGGAAGAAGGCTCTCAATGCTCAAGAGGAGGCTTGGAGAAGTGGTGTGAAGGAAATGTGGGGGTGAGAGAGGTATTTATAGGAGGCTATGGGGAAATGGACGTTGACATTGGTCCATGGTGATTGGGTGAAATGGGTGGTGGAGAAGGAGGTCTGAATTCCTGCTTGGTTGCATCACCTTGTGCAAGTGACTAGTGACCCAAATCAAATGATTTTCTTCACTTTTAGGTGCTTCCATGCAAGGAGAGGGTGCAGGTGCTGTCATGGTGCATCATTCGAAGGAAAGAAAATGAAAATAGTTTATGACATCAAGCATAGTAGCCATCGGGTTCAAGGTTGAAATTCTGGACAATTTTGATCATTTCTTGACTCACTCTCTTGTCCTCTCTTCATGGGTTATTTATGCAGGTCATGAGTCCTTCTTATAAGGCTTTTTCAGGTGGTGGCAGGTGGGAAATTGGTTGTCAAGTGATGATGAAGTGGTAGCTTAAAGGGAAGAGGTGAATGGAAGGGTGTTGCCGAGTGGTGGTGGTTTGATGCCATCAATTTTGTGTTATTTTTCGTGGAAAAGAAAATTCGATCAATTTTCCATAATGAATCTTAGGGTCTCTAGGGATTGGATGGTGATGGAGGTGGCATGAGAGTGTGGGTCATTTGAGAGCAGAAAATCAAACCAAATTGCAAGGCATTCGGTTTCCATTCAGTTAGTGTTTAGGTGTAGTTGGTTTTTGGATTTTTAGTTTGGTTCTTGGAACCAATTTCGTCCACCACTAAGTTTGCACTGAAGTGGGTATTTTGAGGTGCTAAAAGACAATAATGACCTTGAGAAAAAGGCACAAAAAGCTTAGGCTAGGGTCTATTCAGTCCAATGCACACAAAAATACACATGTGCTGATTAGTGGGTTTAGGGTTTTGACATGTCATTACCCTTCATGACATGTGTGGAGATTTATCTAGGGTTCTAATATAATCTAAGAATGCTGCAACTCAATAATAAAGCAAGTAAATTTCATATCAATGGCTAAAAAGATTAAAAAGAAAATTAAGCTCAAAATATGACTTAAAGATCACTAATTATGAGTAAGTTGATTAATGTCCTTAACTCAAGCTAGAAGCTTAATTATGGACAATTGGGAGTCCTAATGGGCGTTAGGTACTACTTGGGCTTGAGGAAAACTAATGGTATGGTGTATGTGAGTTTCAAATAGAAGTATGAAAATGCAAGACAAGGCTTTAAGCCTTGTTGGGCTTAAAAGGTTTATGGGCTTTGGGTGCGGGTTGATGGAGGCCTTGGTTCCAGATTTTAAGAGGTCATGAGAGGCCTCAAGATCCACAAAGATGAAGCTTGAAAGGCTTGCCTTATCATAAATGGGCCATGGGTCAAAACTAACACCAAGTTAGGCCCAAAAGACCTTATGCCTTCCTCACACTTGGGCCAAATCTTTTTAAGGTTATTAACTCTTATAAGGTTTGGTTTAAGTCATCTAAGTCTTAGCCAACATTCTAAGGGTTTAAAGGCATTAAGTGTAGCACTAATGGGCTTGCTTACTAAACCACCCATACTTAACCCTTAAGCTAAACCACGAATGATGCTAAGTGTCATAGTTTAATGGGTAAAACAAATCTAACTAACCCCCTTAAGGTTAAAAAAATAATAAAGATAATAATAGTAATAAATATTATGCTAAAAAAATATAAAGTCCAAAAATGTAATATACTATTATAAGCTCATTTTAAGGGAGATTAAGGATTAATCTAATAGTTAATTAGGCGAGCTGTTACATATATTGTTTTGAATTATAATTACTACACATGAGGGAGCTTGGTATCATTCTTAGGGCTAGATTCTGAAGATGCAATAGGATGGGACCATAATGATGATGCATTGTTAGATGGTGTAGGTGATTCAGACGACGTACCTGATCTCAATGCATATGACATTCATAATATAATATTCTCATCTTATCCAATCTCATCATTACGATTTTTTCAAATTTTTATACAAAATATAATAAATAATTCAACTTTTTCAAATTCCAAAACAATAATAATGTTAAAAAATAATATTTTAAACTTTCATCTAAAACTAAAAATTCTCCTCTCACTCCTCAAACCAAAAATTATCATATCAGTAAAAAGGAAACAGATGGGTTATTAGTCCTATACTCCAATATAGGGAATTATTCCCAATGTACTAGGAAGGAGTACAATCACGTCTAAGATTATTAATAAATCTATATGTACTGTTGAAGCGGTACCGGATATGGACAATGCTACACTCACCGACAAACTCTACAGAGAATATCTACCGAATGTGTAATTTTTTTTTTCAAACATTTTTTAAACCATTTAAAAAAAGTCTCACTTATTAAAAAATACGTCCTTAACTATTAAAAAAAAGTATAATCGATACACTACTTCGATAGATATTCTCAGTGGGAATATCATTTCCCTATGGATGTTGTTCAAAAGATTGCCAACAGAAAATAACTTTTATCATTATTATGATTGCTGATGAGGTACTCGAGATCACAAATATTAAAGGCCCAAAGTTTCAATGATTGAAGTGTTATCATAATGTATTTTTGTTAGGGATCATTCAGGTTGTTATTTATCTAAGATTTTGTAATAGGCTTTTTGAAAAGTTGAGGATTTTTTTTTTTAATTTCTTTTACGGGTTGAATGATTTTTAGCATTATAATACTGTCTTTTCAAATTATGTAAACAACTAGAACCAGAGATCTGGATAAACTAGAGACAAAAAGTCGCTGCGTTTTCTATCCTATTAGCTTGCACCGTAGGACAATGCTACACCTGGTGGGTATAGCACGAGATAACTTACCAACAAGGCTATTTGGCCCCTTTTTTTGTGCTTTTTTTATCTATTTTTTTTAATTCTATTTAAAAAAAAATTTGCAACATCATTAAAAAATACTTCAATAAAAAAAATATAAAATAAAATAAAATGCTATTCGGTAAAAATCCTCGTGTTGCATCATTTTCCTTCATAGTAATACATGAGAACTTCAGACAAATAAATAAATAATATCTGCCACCATCATCAATTCCGAGAAGAAAATTTGACCTAGAACTGAATTGTATTTTCAAATCTTAAAAGACGCCGATGGTTGCTCTATTCAAATCACTTGTTTTGAAAATGTTTCTATTTCTTTTGGGGCCAATCATGTTTTGCATGCAACCATATCTGAAACAATCTAGTACCTTCATAAGGTATCACACATCTTTTCTTCCTGTTGAGTAATCGATCACTGCTGTTCTCCCTGGAAAGAGCTTCGGAAGTGTTGCAAATTGCTTGCTTTTCAAAGTGATTAATGTTGCCCTCCTTGGTAAACATGTAAGGAAGCGTAACGAGCAGAGGAAGGAGATGAAAACAGAGTGTAGGTCTGGAAGAAATATTCCTCATATATTTCGTATCTTTCACTATACAGAATAGTGCACTTAATATAGGCAGTCTATTCTATCAAACTAACAGAATAAGATGCTCAATATTACAATCGGGTATTTACAAGTATATTTACCCAAAAAGAAGAAATAATATAAAATGCAAATAATCAAAATACAACCAATGAACTATCCTTTATCTAAACAACGTGTAGTAACCTCTTTATTATGTAATAGCCGCCCGCAAGATGGAGAATAGAGGTTTGCTATTCCCATCTTGGACAAATGCGACTTGAGAAGAAAAGAATGTAGAGCTTTAGGAAACATGTCTGCTAGCTGGCTGTGAGAAGGAACATGAGAGGTGGTGATGCTGCCTTCTTGAATCTTGTCCCAAACTAGGTAACAATCCAACTCGATGTGTTTAGTTCTCTTGTGAAAAATCAGATTTGCAGCTATGTGTAAAGCTACCTGATTATCACAGTAAAGGGAGGCAAGTTGGGGATGAGAAATCTGAAGGTCAGTGAGCAAATATCTCAACCAAGTGATTTCACAACAATTAGATGCCATGGATAGATACTCAGCTTCAGCCGACGAGCGAGAAATAACTGATTGCTTCTTTGTTTTCCAAGAAACTAGCGAGCTACCCAAGAAGATGCAATAACCGATGACTGAGCGACGAGTGTCAGGGCAAGAGGCCCAATTAGAGTCACAAAAAGCTTGAGTTGGAGCTGAGAAGTAGAGGATAGTAAAATACCTTGATTGGGGGCAGCTTTGATGTATCTCAATACCTTGTGTGCAGTGGCCATATGTGTAGATGTAGGATGAACCATAAATTGACTCAAGAGCTGGACAGCATAACATATGCCAGGCCTAGTGATTGTTAAGTACAATAAACGTCTAATGAGGCGACGGTAGGAACTTGGATCAGCTAGAGGAACACTAGTTGTCTTGCTGACTTTAAAATTCTGGTCAAGTGGTATTTTGAGAGGCTTGCTCCCAAGTGTACCCGAGTTGGCTAAGATATCCAACGCGTATTTTCTTTGACATAGGTGGATGCCTTTGGATAAACGGGCAACCTCCAAGCCAAGAAAATAATACAAGGACCCAAGGTCTTTAATTTTAAAGTGACTATTGAGAAATGCCTTGAGAGAGGCAATAGAGGAAGAACAATTTCCAGCCACAATTATATCGTCAACATATACAAGCAATGTTGTAAAAGAATTGCCTTCCAACTTAGTGAAAAGACTATAATCAGCCTTAGATTGGTGAAAACCGAAAGCAATAAGAGAGGAAGAGAATTTGAAATACCATTGTCTTGAAGCTTGCTTGAGGCCATATAGACTCTTAAGCAATTTGCACAGTTGATGAGGTCCTCCTTTGATGTATTCAGGAGGTTTACGCATATAGATCTCCTCTTCCAAATCACCATGGAGAAATGCGTTGTTGACATCAAATTGATAGATGAACCAGTCCTTAATTGCTATGGAGAGTAAAACCTGAACAGTTACTAATTTAACAATGGGAGAGAAAGTCTCCGTGTAGTCAATACCCTCTTGTTGGTGAAACTTTTGGCGACAAGCCTAGCTTTCAGCCTCTCAACAGTACCATCAAAATGAAATTTTGTCTTGTACACGTATTTACAGTCAATAGCTACTTTTCCATGAGGAAGGTCAGTGATGAGCCAAGTGTGATTTTGCTCTAAAGCTTGCAGTTTAGAATTCATAGCTTCACACCAGCCAAGGTCCTTAAGAGCTTCTTTTCTTCTT
>QEOT01124282.1:204311-239496 GCA_003123785.1 Pterocarya stenoptera | reverse complement strand
TTTTTTTTTTTACAAGGGACGTTGAAAATAACAGCCAACTCAACATAGGTGTTCTAAGATGCATGAAACATGGTTGCATTTTGTTAAGATATAAATAATAAAATCTACCTCTTTCCATTAGCTTAAGCTTTTGGGACAAGTGGTGATTTTACATGATATCAGAGCAGAGGTCCTGAGTTCGAATCCTGACTCTACACTCTATCCTATTTAATTAAATATTTCACTTGTTGGGCTTACTTATTGAAGGAAAGTCTGGCCCATAAGTGAGGGAGAGTGTTAAGATATAAATAATAAAATCTACATCTTCTCATTAACTTAAGCTTTTGAGACAAGTGGTGATTTAACACATTTGCAATGCACAGAGAACTAGTACACCCTTTGCTTTCTACAAAATCCCAGATTTGTTTCAAATGATTAATATGCATGCAACTCTTCAAAACGTTGCTTAAACATTAATGCATCATAAAATCACGGAATTTTATCCAAGTCATGCTATTCGAAGGAGAAATCAGTCCAATCTGGTTGGTGGCAGATTTTACAAGGCTCTCTTAAACCATTCTTCTTCATTCTTTTTCTTTTCTAAACATTAACTCAACAATAACTGTCCAGGTACTAGGAGTAACCCTGCTGTAGAAACCTTCCAAGTGCTACCAATTCCCGAAGTTTGGCCTTTAGGTGCGCAGACTGATCAAATTTTATACCAAGATTGCATGAAATTCGACCAAAGGACAACTCCGCATTAGATATGATACTATGCATGAATAGAAAACCAAAAAGATCATGCTGAATGCTGTATCAGACCCGATGAAAGCAAACTTGTAGTTATGAAAAATTGTTGTCTCATCCATGTTGGCAAGGGTTGCTGTCAGCAACCCCAAACTGCCTCAAACAGTCATTGAATCATGAATTTTGCATATTAGATGTGTCATGATACAAGAACATGCGTATATACTTACATCCATGGAATTCAAGTCAAATTTTTGTCACATGGTACAGCGCCATGAAGACCAGGAAAAAAAAGTTGATTAATGAAAAACTGCAAACCCGAGAATCACCGGTGAAGGATCAAACTTGCATGCTTTAGTTCTATAAAGTTTGAACCCTAAGGACAGCACATCACGAGATCAAATGCTCGAGGATAGAATCTGCCCTTGCAACCGAGAAAAAGCCATAGTTTATTCCTCATAAAAAGGTCTTGGTAACTGTTAAGGGACTGCAGCCAGCAACCCCAAACTTTCCTAGAACCAAAATTTCTTAACATAGTATGCATGATCATGACAAAAAAGCATTGACACACAAAGAGACGCGTGATAAACCCTTAGCAGAGCATGTAGTATACAAGAATCCCATAAGCATGTTACAGAGATGGGTGTGCTGACAGCAAGCCCAGACAGCTCTAAGAACTATATTTTCTCCATGGTTAAACACGTCCCACGCACGAGTGCACTCATAGGACGTCACGGATATGTTGAAGACACACCCATAACTGAAAGCATGATTTAGCTTTAGAAAATCATGACAAAAGCTAAGCTATGCATAATCCACTTGCTGTCAGCACTGGACAGCGTTACATCCAACTCAATAAAGGGCTCCCAAAGCCTAATAACAACCAGATTCCTTGCTGGAAATTCCAACAAGGTAACCCTCAAAGGAAATTGTCCTACGAGACTGATTTACAACAAAGACTCTACCTTAGAACCTCCTACCAGCATGGATTTCTCAGTTTGAAAAGATGAAAGTTAGAATGAAATTGACATGGTGTATAGGTAGGTGATTGTTGACAAGACTGATTCTTTGCATAATGCTAGAGGTATGTAACTGTGATCATACCCTTCTTGTTAATTATGTAAACAAAAATGCTCTTTTTACTAAGTTATACTAAATGTACATGTTTCAACGATATAGGGTGTATAGATTGTTAATTGCTAGCCAATGTTGCATGTGCCCTATTTTTATAAACATGATGAATGCAATAAAATGGCTTGTAAGCTTTTGCTTGCAATGTTATATATATAGTATCACCATATATTAAATGAACGAAAGATAAGAAAGGAAAGGAATATTTAAAAAAACAAGAAAAAGGAAAAGGAAAATGAAAAGGAAAGGATAGAAAGGATAAAATGAGGGACAGATATAAGGTAAATGCTTTTAAAAAATGGGCCATGACTATGAAGATTTATGGAAGAGCAGATGTCAACATTGGGAATGGCATATTGGAGGTGCACCTAGGGATGCCTATCCCTAAGAAGGACTACATTCTCCCCAATAGTCCCGAAAAGAGCCGAGTTCACAAGGATTGGGAACCTTTACACTCGGGTAATAGTGCGTAGCCATCGACAGAAGGAAAAACGTATGTAAATAAATGTAACTGAAAGTTGATTGAGAACCTCTTTATAACTGAAAGAGTATCTTATTATATTGTTGACTGTATGATATAGTTGTTCACTGAGTATTTGTTTTTACGTGTTAACTGCCCAAAATGATGACCAATGTGAGGATGGAGCTGCTGAACAGAACATAGCTCAGGGAGAAGAGGCATAGGCTACGTTATTTATAATTTATGTTTTTTATTATAAACACGCAACTTTTTTTTCATAGCACAAGACTGAACAATTTTTAATAAGTTCTACCTATGAGTCTATTTTATTTAATAAAGTTGGACTTTTTACTTTATTTTATGGGATTTGGCTCGTATAAAATTCTTTTATTGTTAGTAGATTTCCTAACCCTCGAGTGAAGGATTGTTACATGGGTCTTCCATTAGGGCCTTCAAAGCAAAGGCAATTCGGGAGGAGATTATTGAGAAGATAGATAGGCGTCTTGTAATGGTGGGCACCAATATGGACCTAGTTTTAAAGATCATTTACAATTTTCAGATAGGCCAATTATAAGGTCAAGAGTCGAGAAGATTAATGAGACAATGTTAGGATTGGTGCAATTCATTTGGGACGAGTCTAGCAAGAGCCCAACATTCAAGATGGGCTTGAAGGATGAAGATTCAGTTTTGATTAATTTGAAACAAGTTATGGAAGAAGGCAACAATATGACTTAAAGGCTTTGAGCACTTGAAGGCTTTCAACTTGTTTAATTCATTTAAAGGACTTATTTTATTAATTTAAAATAATTAAGTTTATTATAAGGACTTAAGGGGGCGCCTATTCAAGGGCATGTTGGGAAAGTAATTATTTTGTTGAACCAGCGTCTCAAGTACTGTAGCTGAGTTACTGTAGCAGTGTTACTGTAGCCTCAGGAGTATTTTTGGGAGATGAGAATTTATTTTGGTTAGAGTTTTAATTAGGTTTTGCTTTAAATACTTTTTGTAACCTCATTTTAATTAGTTTTATGAAATTTGATGAATTTGTTCATTGTGAGTTGAGTTTATCTCCTTTTATTTTTTATTGAACTTTTGAACTTATCAAAAGCAAATCACAACTTTTGTAGCGTTCCTCCTTATAATCTGGGTTCTTGAGACAGGTTTTTCAACGAGTCTAGATTTTAATATAATCTAGATTTTTTAAACGAGTTCTCAACGGGTCTAGATTCTCCATCCATTGACTTGATTTTAGTATTCTTGGATGAGTTTTCAAATTAATTGTAGGTTCAAGGGATTCCATTCTGCGGGTTCATATTATTTGGTATTCAGAGTAAGGTTTCCAATCAAGTCTAATTCTATCTTTTATTTCTTGCATCTTTAAATTTAATTCTAGGATTTCATTGTTCTAGGGTTGCAAAAAAAAAATAGGCTGCCTAAATTCTTAGGGTTTTGGGTTTGGCTGAAATTTGCATCACCTAGGGTTTCAAAATTCTAGAGTTTATTGCATTTCTAAGTTTGTCAATTGCTTGGAGTGACATTCCATTGATTATCTTCTACTTCATTGTCAATTCTTATGTGTTTGAATTCAATTGCTTGCTTTTCACAATTGAATATTGCTATTTTTTATTGAACTAGTGAAAAGAAAAGAAATGAAATAAAATGAAAGGAAAAGAGAAAAAATTCGAAAAAAAAAACGAAAAAAAAAATTGAAGAAAACAAAATTGAAATAAAAAAAAAAGGAAAGAAAAAAGGATAGCATACTCAAAGGTTACTACATAGTTACAACAAAGAGAAAGAAAGAAATTTGTTGATTGAGCTTTATCATCAAAGAGGCTGAATACATCTTTCTAGTTGGTATCTTGTTTTATAATTACTCTTTCCCTCATATAAATTCCTTGAGTCTCGTGTCATTTTATTCCTTCCTTATTTCTTGTTCTAGTTTCTTGGATCTCTATTACTGATTGGAATAATACAAAATTGTATTGTCTTGATTTAGTTTAACTATTTCTTAAAGAAGTTGAGAGGGAAAACTATTGAGGTAAAAGATAAGAAAGTGTAAAACTATTATCGGGAAAAAACCAATTTAGAGTGAAACACGAGTGGAGTGTCATTATTCGAATGTAAACACGTAAGGGAGTGTGTGAGATTTTTCACTAACATTCTTTTTGTGCAGCACATTACGATATCTCATAGGAGTGAGTAATCACCAAAAGAGATGGCAGATAACTCATCCTTTGTATTGCAAGCCATGCAACAATAGTTTGAGCGGTTGAACATGGTGTTAGGTGAAGTGGGGGATATGATAGATCATCAAAAAAAGGTAATTAAAAATCTACATGACAGGAGAGATAGGAGGAGGTGTGAGCCTAGTATTGAACATGAGTATAAGAATGAAGAGTATAGTGAGTCTCTTGTTACCAAGCGTGCTCTCAATACACAAATTAGAATGGATGATACAAAGCAGCAGAGAGAGAACATTTTTCATACTAAATGTCACATCAATAACAATGTATGTAGTATGATCATTGATGGGAGGAGTTGTATTAATTTGGCTAGCACTACTTTAGTTGAGAAATTGAGTTTACTTACCTTGGAACATGCTAAACCATACAAGTGTAGTGGCTGAGTGATTGTGGGGAGGTTAATGTAAATAAGCAAGTGCTAGTTTCTTTTTCAATTAAGAAATATAAAGATGAGGTGCTTTGTGATGTAGTGCATATGCATGTTGACCATATTTTGTTGGGGAGGCCGTGGCAATATAATAGGAAAGTGATCCATAATGGGTTAAGGAACATGTATAGTTTTGAAAAGGATAAAAAAAAAATCAAACTTACTCCTTTAACTCCAACACAGGTCCACGGGGACCACCTGAAACTGAAAAGTGAGGATGCTCAAAAAAGAAAGTGTGAAAATGAGAGTGATCGAAAAAAAAAAAAAGGGTGAAAGTGAAAGTAATCAAAAAAGAAAAAGTGAAAAAGAGATTGAGCTAAAAAACAAAAATGAAAGTAAGGTTGAACTAAAAAGCAAGAGTAAATATGAGATTGAGAAAAGAAGAAATAGTGAGGTCGAAAAGGGGAGAGAGAAAAATGAGAGAGAAAAAAGATGAGGTTGAGGCTGAGACCTCAAGAAAAAAAGAGAATGAGTTGAAAAACAATTGTAAGATCAAAAGTTCAAAAAAAATGAAGAAAAAAATGACAGAAAAAAAATATAAAAAAATATAAAACAAAAAAGGAAGAAAAAGAGTGAAAAGAAAAAAAAGAGTGAAAGGGAAAAAGAAAGTGAAAAAGAAAAAGAGAGTAGAAAGAAAGAGAGAGTGAAGAAAGTGAGAGAAAAATAAAGAGAAAAGTGAGTTTTTATGCAAAGGAGAGTCTTAATACTAACGAACTTGACGTATCTTTGCCTAGTTTTGTTATATCTTTGTTGCAGAGATATGAGGTCGTGTTTCCTAGTGGTGTATTTAGTGGATTGCCACCTATTAGGGAGATAGAGCACTACATTGATTTTGTGCGCAATTCCTACCCAACCTTTCTTTGAAGAACATGAGTTCTTGACATACTTGAAGGGACAAGTTTTAATTTAAAGGGTAATGCTACATATGATGAATAGATGAAATTTGACCGATAAATGTAAATCTATATATATATTTTTTTTTTCCAATTATTTTTAATATTTTTTTAAATTTTTTTAGAAAGATAAAAAATATCAATTCACTAATAATCAATTTCTTAATCTTTAAATAAAATATTTAATCGATCACTTTTTATCGATTTAAATAACATTTTTCTAATTTAAAAATTACTTTCATTATGTAGTAAAGTGATTTGAATTAAATTATAATTTTTTAAAATGAAATACTTAGGACTCGTTCGGATACTTTCATCATTTATCAGTTCACACCGCTCGGTGCAATGATATTTCAGATCTTGCATTTTATATACAATTATAAAATGCATAAACATTACATAATCTCTTTAAAGAATTTTAAAGTTTACTATTAAAAATTTAATTTTTTCATATAAATTTCATATTCTATTCATCTTTCATATTCATGATTGTAAATATATTTTCTATTAGAAACTATTTAAGCAAGAGAAATGATAAATAAATAAATAAATAACTACTCTCTTACAATTTTTCTACTATCTTCTAATAATATAATATTTTTTGATATATTTATTTTTATTTTTATTTTTATTTTTATTTAACGTGTTTAAAGTTTTTAAAAAATATTATTTGCTTGATAATTTGTAAATAAAATGTAATTCGATTGTAAGGCTATCATTGCTCTTTAAACAGCTCGCTCTCGTTGTTCGTCTTCGTCCAATTGTTGCCAGAGCACAGCTTACAGATATGTGCGGTAGTAACTCGTCACATTCGGTATCGCCGGCCCTCCCATGGAAGACGCGACTTACCGTTGCCCTCCTGTCGGCCGCCACTGACTTCGTTCGCCGTCCTAACGGCACCATAAACCGCCGTCTCATCTCCCTCCTCGATTTTACAAAACCTACCAATCCCAAACCCATCAACGGCGTCAAGTCTTCCGACATCATTGTCGATCGCATCCGCAATCTCTGGTTTCGCCTCTTCATTCCCACCGCAACTACTTCAACTTCCCTCCCGGTTCTCATCTTCTACCACGGCGGTGGTTTCGCCTTCCTCTCTCCCTCCTCCAAAGTCTACGACGCCGTTTGCCGTCGCTTCGCACGTGAGCTCCCCGCCGTTGTTATCTCCGGCCATTACCGTCTCTCCCCAGAGCATCGTTTCCCTTGTCAATACGACGACGGTCTCGACGTCCTGAAATTTCTCGATGGCAACCACGACGTATCGGAATTGCGCAATATGGCTGACACGTCCAAGTGCTTTTTGGCGGGTGATAGCGCAGGTGCGAACTTGGCTCACCATGTAGCGGTCAAGGCTTTTGGGGAGAGATTTCAAAGAGTAAAGATCGTCGGATTGGTATCAATCCAGCCGTTTTTTGGGGGAGAGGAGCGAACGGAATCGGAGAACCGATTATTGAGGGTGCCGATAATTTCGTTGGACCGTACGGATTGGATGTGGAAGGCATTCTTGCCTGGGGGGGCGAACAGGGACCACGAGGCCACAAATGTGAGCGGGCCGAATGCAGTTGAAATTTCGGGTTTGGACTATCCGGATACACTTGTGGTAGTGGGGGGATTCGACCCGTTACACGATTGGCAAAAGAGGTACTACGAATGGTTGAAGATATCGGGAAAAGAGGCGGGGTTACTTGAGTATCCAAACTCGATCCACGGATTTCATTTGTTTCCCGAGTTGCCCGAGGCGTCGCAGTTGGTTGAGCAAATCAAGGATTTCGTGACTTCCTCTGCTCTAAACTCTTAAGCTGCGTAGCGAAATATGGTGATGTTCGAATGCAGCATGTCATTGTCAAAACTCTTTATCTTTTTGCTGGTAGATTGTGATTGTCACAATTACTTCCACGGGGTAAGACTTTTCAGCAATGCCGTAACAAATTAAAAAAGTTAAATAAATTATTGTTCGGATCTATCTTACATTATTTATTATATTTTTCGAAGGATACTGCAAGCTTTACCACACATCCTACGTCTTTTGTCTTTTTTAACTTTATGTCATGCCATCAACATCTCATCCTTCAACCTCTCTCTCTCCCCTCAAGTATCCCTGGCCTCTCTCTCTCCCTCCTCAAATCTCCTCTCTCTCTCTCTCTCTCTCATATCAAGCTGTCATCGGCCTCTCTCTCCGACCTCTTTCTCCTCAAGTTTTTCCAACGTCTCTCTCCTCAACTTTTGTTGAAGGCAAGAGATTAAAAAAATTTGAAATGAGTTGTCTACAGAAAATGAGAGAGGAGGGAAAAAAAATTTTTGCCGATTCATGAGATGTGCTCCGACTGTTACCAAACAGTAACTGATCCAAAGATTAATTCTTTTTTAAAAGAAAAATTCTTGGGAGAAGTTACTCTTGGCAATAGCCACTTTTGCACACAATATGTAATTTCATCCAAACTGTACATCTCTTAAAGTTGAAATTATGAGAAAAAAAATAAGAGGAGGAGGAGAAGCTATATAGTAAGTGCAAAGTATGCACTACTATAGTGACTTCTCTCTAGCATTACTCTTTTGGAAATTGATATGCTTTAAAAGGTTGAGAAGAGTAATTATACCATTCAGAGATAAGTTGATATAGTTTTAGATGAGTTGAATAAAATATTATTAGAATATTATTTTTAATATTATTATTATTTAAAAATTTAAAAAAATTGAATTATTTATGATATTTTATATGAAAATTTGAGAAAATTGTAATGATAAAATGATATGAGTTTGGGTGAGTTTCGATTCCAAATAAAGACATTTATGAGAAGAGCAATTATGGTCATGGTCAAACTTTAAAATGGAATAATGCGATTGTAACACCTTGCTCCTTTCTTCTGACGTAAGCAATTACGTCAGATGCGATAGCTTACCCGCCCCTCTCTTTAGTGTCTAAGAGTCCCGTTATGCGTACCAGACCTCGATGGCGTGTTTTTAAACATACTACGTGATTTCTAAAATTAGTTTTGTGTTTTAAAGTTATGTGTATTTTAAATGGAAGATTCCTATTATTATTTAACTAAAGAATATTTTAAATAACTAAATTATAATATTTTTGAAGAGCTCCAAATATATTATAATTATAGGAATCATTTTATATAAATGATTCCAGTTATTTAAAATATTATGTGATCTAAATAATGATGGAATCTTTAATTAATTTAATAGTTTTACTCTTTTAAATATTTTAAGTAAGACTTCATCATTTTATAAATGATGAAAGAATATTATTTTAAATAATATTCTATCTTTATTCCTCTCAGTGCTTTTAATTAAATAAACGTCTCCGTGTTTTCAAATCAGTATTTAAGGGTCATTGTAGACCATTTTATAGACCCCCAGACGATGGGTTTTAGTATAAAACCCCAGCCCCTCTCTCTTTCTCTCTCACTTTTCCCCAGCCCTCTCCCTCTCGGCTTGCCCAGTACGCGAGCCCCCTCTCTTGTCCGAATGCTCCAGCCCTCAGCCCGGCGCCGTCGTGCGCCGGTGAGCCTCACCGCCCCTCCGACCAGCTTCCTCTCCCTCCGGCGAGCTCCCCCGTACCGACGGCTCTCCCGCACGCTCTCTCCTCCTCCTCCGTCGGCAGTGCAAGCTCGAATGGGCTTGGTGCTTTCAAAGCCGTCGTGCACCGTCCTCTGGCGCCACCACTCCCACGGCAGCCTCCCCTGCCACCGACCGGCCCCCTCTAGCGAGCTCAGCTCCTCCCATGCAGCCCACCTCCTCCCCATGCACCCACGTAGCCCCTCTCACGCACAGGTTCACTGTGCGAGTCCGTAGCGCCGCCGTGCGCGTCAACCTTGGCCACCAGACACCACCACAAGACTCCTAAGGTCTCCCCCTTCCTCCTCCCTCAAACCCACGGCCAAATGTCCCCTCCTCCACCTCCCAGTGTTCCTCTCTCTCACACACGGGTTTAGCCACCCACGGCGTATGATCGTCACCTTCAGCCTCCTCAAGACACCACGAAGTTAATCCAACCACCCATGGCCCCAATCTGTCACCCACGGCCCCACACTCTCTCTCACTCTCCCACGATTTCTCCTCCCTCACAATGCATGGCCAGCCCCTTTCCGCCACCATGGACCACCGTGCCGACCACCACCGAGCCTTCACGGCCCCACCAGCAGTTTCCCTTAGCCTAGCCCAAGCCTAAACCACCATTTTATGTGGTGGGTAATCACTGCACGTGATGGACAGTCACTGCGCGTGACTGACCACCACTATACACGGCGAGATCCGCCACGATACGCTCCCTTTCTAGCACCATCAAGGCCACCTTAGGCCCTTCCAAGACCACACCTAGCTATCCAAACGCCTAAACAGTCACTGCACGCGGTATAGCCACTCCGTACGTTCCTCCAGCGTTAGCCATTGTGACGATCAACTAGCGACGCACAGGTTATCCTGTCGATGGTATAATTTTCTATCCCTCGCTATTTATGTTAAATGCTGCTAGTATTATAGGGTTCGCTGTGTAGTGGTGATGTGACGTGCTGTGGTGAAGTGTTGGGCGTAGTTGGGAAGTGTGCTGTGTAATGTTGTGAACTGTGCTGTGAAGTGTGGTGGTAGTGTATGTGCAGTAGTAGTGGTGTGGCCTAGTGCCATGAATGGAGTACACGTGGCGTGTATGCCATAGCGGTGACGTAGCGTAGTGCCGTGTATGGAGTATGCGAGGAGCATACTCCATGTGGAGAGACAATGCATCGTATGGCATGTATGCCATAGCGGTGACATGGCGTAGTGCCGTGAATGGAATACACTTGGAGTGTACTCTATGGAGAGAAACGATACACCGTATGGCGTGTATGCCATAGCGGTGATGTGGCGTAGTCCTGTGAAGGAAGTACACGTGGAGTGTACTCCATTGTAGTGGAGTGATGCACCATATGGCGTGTGTGCCATAGTGGTGATGTGGCGTAGTCCTGTGAAGGGAGTACACGTGGAATGTGCTCCATGTGGTAGAGCGACGCACCATATGGCGTGTGTGCCATAGTGGTGATGTGGCGTAGTCCTGTGAAAGGAGTACATGAGGAGTGTACTCCATGAGGTGCAACGATACACCGTATGGCATGTCATGAAGATAATGGCGATTGCGTAGTTGATGGGCGAAGAGCTTAATGTATGGTGTTGGGAACTGTGGAACAGTGTCCCGAAATAGTTGTGAGATATGGCCTATAGTCCAAGGCGACGGGTATCGCCATGTGACTGGCTTATAGCCAGGAATAAGTGCGAAGTGACTAGAAGAGTATCAGAACAGTGCAGCGGAAGCATGATTGGGCAACGTCATGGAGTGATGTGGTCAATCATGGAGTTGTGCTGTGAAGTATGGCTGTAGTCCAAGGCGACGGGTGTCGCCTCGTAGTTGGCCTATAGCCAGGAGTAAGTGCGAAGTGGCTGGGAAGTGTCAGAGTAGTGCAGCGGAAGCATGACTGGGCAAGGTCACTAAGTGACGTGGTCGATTAAGAGATCGTGCTTGCGATGGGTAAAGAGTTAGCGTAAGAGTAATGTAGTAGAAATGTGACGAGGTGTCACGATGTGACGGGAGTACGTGAGGAACCGTACTCGTGATGAGTGGGAAGTTGACGTAGCGAAATGTCAGAGGACGTGACAAGGTCATGGTGTAGCTTGGGAATGGTCTTGAGTTATATGGCGTGACGTAAGGTGTTGTGGTATGTTCTGTAGCAGTGATATGGCTGTAGTCTACGACAATAAGGGTGGCCGTGTAGTCGACTTATGGCCAGGAGTATGTGCTAAGTGGCCAAGAAGTATCAGAGTAGTGCAGCGGAAGCATGATTGGGCAATGTCATGAAGTGACGTGGCCAAGTAGAAGTCATGCAGTGATGGGTTAAGATGTATGTGAGGTGACGTGACAGAGTCACGGTGTAGCTTGGGATTAGCCTCGAGCTATGTGGCGTGACGTAAGGTGTGTTCATGAAAAGAGTCTCATCGTGCTAAGTGTTGGGATGAACTGTCATGAGGCACGGCTAACATGAAGAGTCGTGCTAGCCGGGTTATGAGAAGGTTGGTAACGGAGTATGGCAGTTGCCATACGAATCTGTGACCAATGTATTAAATTATGGTCTTAACGGATAAAGGGGTAAGGTACGTGTATGTTCTGGCTAGACACACGTACTGGACGGATTCACCATATGTAATGGGTAATCTGTCCTAAGAACGGTGACAAGATACTTAAGCCTCAGAGTGGTTTAGAGTCATGTGATGTGTATGGATGATCATGAGAAGTAGAGTGAGCTAAGATACATGAGGGTAATGATGAGGATACTGTCTAAGAATGGGATGCGTGACTTAGTCAGTCTAAGTCGTGCATCGGAAAGTGGTTAATAAAAAGAACGGGACAAAGGTCCTAGTGTCTTAATCCTAAGGTGAATCATGAGTTCACCCTAGTGAGTAAGCACTCGAAGTAGAACGTCAAGGTTTAAGAAAGTAGAGACTGTAATGGGTCTCCAAGAGTTTTATCATAGTAAGGAACGTGAAAGGGCACAAGATAGAAGGAGAGTGTTCTAAGTAAAGCATAGCTCTATTTTTAGTTCAGTTGCTTATGCACTAGATAGAGAATAACGTTAAGGTTATGTATATGCATGTAGGTTGCCATCTGACACGCGCATGAATGAACTGCATGATATGAAAGTAGCATGGAGTCCAAGTAAGTGTTACGTTCATGCTCTTCTAGAGTTTTCTAAAGTATGTAAGAAAAAGAAAGAGAAACGCTTTTCCTATAAAAGACGCTTTACGAAAGGACACGAAAGATGTTTTTAAAGAAAGCATGCTAAGTATTGAAATGTATAAGTATGTACGGCCCCTTCTCAGCAACCCTTTTTTATGCACCCAAAAGTATTAATTGTACGCATGTGAATGGATGACTATACGATATATCTATTATACGTATTTTCTAAAGAAAAGAAAGGAAGCTTCGAGGCCTGTGCCCTGAGCTTCAAACCGATGCTTTAAGTGATGCGAAGAAAGTGTTTTAAAATTTCCTTGAGAACTGATGCTTTAAATGTCCCTACGAACTGATACTTTAAATGGTGCCACGAAAAATGATGTTTAAGCCCATGCTTTTAAACGATATTTTTCCATGAAAGAACTGTTAAATGAAATGAAATGAAAGCTCCAGCTCTTTAGAACTGACATGAAATGAATGAATGAAAGCATGAATATATGAAACTACGTAACGGCCACATGAAATTAATGGAAAGGGGTACCCAATGAATGAATGGGCAAATTGCAATGCCGGGCAGTAGTATCTGGTAGTGCACCCAATGCTGCACCCTAACGGAAAGGGATTCCAACCCGTGGCCACGGGAGAATCCATTGGCCCAAAAGGCCGCTAACCCTAGCACGCGGGGCGTAACAACGTGCACTAGCATATGAAAGTGAAAGAAAAGTATTGTATGAATGCATTGCATTCTTCAAGAAATGAAGCTAATGACGAGGGAACGTTTTAAAGAAAAGAAAACCATTTTTAAAGAAGAAAGCCTCCGTCCACTGATGTTTGCAAATGAAAGCATGTATGCATGTACGTATAGTATGTATGGAATGATGAATGCATGAATGAAAATCTACGTTGCTATATTTTAACCGTATGAAGTAATGCTTACTGAGTATTCGACTCATTTTAGTTTTTATGTGTGCCCCTCCCTCCACAGGAAGCTAAATGGGCAGTAACCCCCGGAGGGACACAGCCAAAGGGAAAAAGTATGGAGGGCTAGGTATGAAGGTTTTAAATATACGAAAGGCCTTTTTATTTTAAAGATTTATATTTTCCACTCTAGACCTCTTTTATTATAAAGGCACATCTTATTTTATAACGTAAAGTCTTGCACCTTGGGAAGGACTGTAAAAGGTTTTAAATCGGACGGTAATTCCCGTCGTATTTTCTAAAATATTTTACAAAAAGGTCCACCCCAAGGACGGGCGTTACAGTTATATAATTTTAAAGTGTGAAATTCTAGTATTCATTCTAAAAAAAGCGAGGTTGATTATGAAAAAATTAATTTTTCTTATATAGATCTTATATTTATAATACATTTTTTTATGAGAGTGTGTTGGATTTGCATAGTCTTAAACTGTATAAATAATTGAAAAATAATATTTACAGTTTTAAGATATATAAATCCTACACATTTCTTTTTTAAAAAATGAATAAATTTGAGACCTACATAAAAAATAATAAATAAATAAATAAAATTATTATTTTAATTAAAAACTCCATTTGTTTCAAAAATAATGCGTAAAACTTGCATATACTGTACCTAAGATTACTCTAAGTTAGAGCACTCCCAATGACTCTTGTAAAATACAGTTTTTTGTATAATATAAGGAAAATTGGTCAAAAGCAACTTCCAATAGGTTTTGTATTTTCTTCTTTATTTTACATTTTGCAATAGTAATTCTCTACATGTCGAGAATACTATTCATCCTCTAAAATATTTTTAATTAATTTCTCTCTCATTTAATAGTCTAGTGTCATGAGGTTCATTTGAAATGAATAAAAAATATTAAAAAAAAGAATATTAAATGATACAAAGAAAAAATAGATAAGTTGATATATGGTATATTGTAAAAGTTAGTATGTAAAATAGAAAAATTAAATTTTAGTGATGTATTTTAAAGGATAAGATACATAAACCATTGGGAGTGCTCTTATTTCATTTTAAAATAAATTCTATCAAAACTCAATCATTGTTCTTAAAGGAAAACACAGACGTAGTCGTTGACTACCACACCATAACATGCCACCAAACAATACATCATTTTACATACATTCAATATTTTATTTTAAAATAAAATAAATTAGAAAAAGGCATAAATATGAAGAATAACATTAATATTTTTAATCAATTAAAATTTAAGAAACTCATAAATATGTTTTAAAAACAAAAAATGTTAAAGCTTTTTATAAAAAAAAAATTTGACGAAAAATAGATTAATATAAAATAAAATAAAATTTAAGAAATTTAAACTGGCTACCAACGAGAGGTGGCTGCCAAATTTGACATGTTTGGGTAATGGAATGAGATGAGAGTTCTATAAATAGTAATTGAATGATTGGAGTTAAGATGCTTAATTGGACTTTAGAAAATAAGAGAGAAAATATTGAATAAAAATATTATAAAATTAAAATATTGTTAGAATATAATTTTTTAATATAATCTTTATTTTGAAATTTGAAAAAGTTGTATCATTTTTTATGTTTTGTTTGAAAGTTTAAAAAAGTTGTAATGATTAGGTAATGATTAGATGAAAATGTTGAAGATTTGAAATTGAAAAGTGTTTATGTTTGAATGATGTTTGGAAAGGCAATTGTGAGAAGTTTTGAGATGAGATGAAATAAAATTAATGGTGCTACCTGCACCAAACAGTGCTAGGTAGCCCCCACCCTGCCCCCCGCCCTTCACCCCCACCCCCCGCCCTCTACTCACTTCAATAATGGACTACAGTTTATTAGGCCAAAAAATTATTTCTAGGTCCAAAAGTGATCAAAAAATATTTTTGGACCCAAATTGTAAATTTAAATTTGTGAATATGACTATAATTTAAAAATTATGTAGTTTTTAAATTTGTTAGTGCATATTTTATATAAGTTGTAGTATAGTAGGGTGACCATTTTATAGATTGCCTACGCAATACAAGTCTTACACTTCATTAATATGAGACTCTTGTATTGCCTTGACAATCTATAAAAAGGTCAACCTATAATACTACAACTTACACAAAATATTAAGTAAAAGTTCTACTTAATACATGTATTACTATATTTATATATAGTACAAATAACATATTTATAAATATATAGTATAAATATATATTTATATAATAAAATATATAAGTGTGGGGCGGGAGAAATGTGGGGCGAGGTTGAGCCCTTCCCTCCTTTAGGGGGCCAAATGCTGGGCAGGAAGAACGGGGGGCGGGGCACGCTGCTTACCCTAGATAAAATCATCTCAATTTCCAAAAGCCCTTAGACAATATTTATAAGAAAGGAAAGTTTGAAATGAAATGATATGAGATAAAGAATGCTACTGATGTTTGGTCGACAAAATAACGACATTTAGTATGTTTTTAACTCTATATTTTCTTCTATATAATTAGTAAATATTTTTTTTTATCAATACTTTATTTGTACTTGAGTATAAAAAATACATAAAGTTTTGGAATACAGGTTTGGCTCATGTTCTGAAGTTGAATATATATTATGATGCCCCCAACCTCCGCTTGGGATGGAATAGAAACTTAGAGCGTCGGGACATGTAACACAAGGTTACATACCCCTTTTTAAGATAGTTAATATGCAATGAATCCTATAAATACATCCAGCAGTATGCAATAACCGCAGCGGAAAATAGGTGACTAAGAAATACTTATGGCAAAATAAACTAAAACATCCTAATGTCATTCAAAACCATCATAAGTTCAAATCATGAGATATCATAATCTTAGTACAATTATTCTTGATAATATATCTCCATGGCTAAATCAATTGTTTCATGTGTTCTAATGCATGAAGGGTTAAGGCTATAAACATTAAGATGAGGTCTAATCTTTTGTCGAAATTTGCTTCTTCAATGAATAAGACTCACCAGTCCATCTGGTCTGTCCTCATTGGGTCCTGACACAACTTTTATCATTCCGAGTAGAATGATAGTAGATCAACAAGGGATGAGAGATTTACTTGAAATCTTAGTAAGTTAGAAAACCAGCATGCACAAAGATAAATTATGCATGCTAATGATCAATATGAAATGTGTGCGATGCAGAAAAATCAGTATATATCTCCCATCCAGATTCCTCGATATTTTCAAAAAAATTGAGACACACATTTTCTTACAGAGAACAGTTTTCACTTTAACTGCCAAAAACATAACGTTTCATCATAACGTTTCGTCATTTATAGCAAGTCACATTTAATCATATCGTTAACATCATACCGTATGGTATCGTCACAATTCTCCATATACACTATAAGTACCTTCTGTGACTGCAGTACAACTCAAGTTGAAACTATTTTGTTTGCAGACTCATTCTCAATGCATTGGTAACATAATATAACATCATTATAATATTATAGCATGTACACCCACCAACCTTATATGTCATAACATTTGACTTTGCTTCTGCATTTTTTAAAAAGAACCTACTCAAAGCCCATTGACTGTTCTTCGTAAACTCAGGAGTTACCACTCCATTTTTACTCACTCCAGAGTAGAGATAGGAGTTTCACTAGGATAATTCCTTATCCGAGCCTTTGGGGTCGTGCAAAAATAATTTTCATTCTATGCTTGAAAAGTAGTAGTTTATGACATGTGCATATGTAGCAAGTTTTCATGTGAAAATGACATTTATTTGCAATATGCTAAAATAGTAAAAATTTTACATGTCATGTAGGTAAGTGGTCATGTATTCAATATATCATACAACATGATATTTCATGCTCAAAATGGCAATTATAACATGAATATGACATTTATCAATATATTATAAATAACTTATCAATGTGTAAATTAGAGGCCGTGTGCATTAATCGTAGTGGCTGTAATCAAAATTATGTTGAGTTAGGGTCTTAACTACTCAAGGAAGATGCTCATAATCAAAGGGTTTGAAAAATGAGTATTTACAAAAGTACTCCTAAACTTTTCAAAATTGCCACTAAGGCCATAATTTCTCACTATTTACAAATGAACTCCAAATTCCACTAAAATTCACAAACATCATAAATTCTATGCTCTAAAATCATCTATGCCCTTAAAATTTTAAAAATAAAAGTGAAACTAGTCCAAATACACTCAACTAGTGGCATGCACTCTAGTTGATACTTAAGTATACTTTCAACTATTGACCCTTATGAATGCATGCATATTCAATTTCTTTAATTTCAAATAATTACTATAATCTTTAATGACATGTTAAAAGCTTAACTTTAGGTGAATAAGTTCATCCCAACACTTAATTATGGCTAAAAACCTTAATTTTCATTAATCGTCAATTAATGAAGCATGATGCTTCTAGCCTAAATCGCAAAGCATGCTTCAAAATTCACTCCAATCATGTATTTTCATTCTTATCACAATCACAAGGTTTTTCTAAATGCATATTATTCCAGCCTAGGTGATAATATCAAGACCATGCCTTAATCACAAACTTAATCAAAACCCATGCATGCTTTGATGATCAATTCAAAATAGAATTAAAACATATCATGGCATACTTCTAATCTCAAAATCAAATCTTCAATGATCATTCTAAGACATTAATAAATCATATCAAAATATGCTAAGACATACCATAGCTAAAATTTCCACTTAAAACAATTTAAACCTTAATCCAACCTTAATGGACTCAGTTTTGATTTAAGTATGATAACATTTTCTAAACTCAACAAAAAATCACTTTAACACTTAAAAAGAAAAAAATAACATGCAAACTAAGATCTAGGGCAAGAAAACTTACAATTTTCGTGGCCCTATAAAGCTTTCAACACAAGAACACTCAAGAACACACCTTTCGAATTCACTCTAAACTTTCTAAAGGAAGAAGGCTCTCAATGCTCAAGAGGAGGTTTGGAGAAGTGGTGTGAAGTAAATGTGGGGGTGAGGGAGGTATTTATAGGAGGCTATGGAGGAAGGGACGTTGACCTTGGTCCCTGGTGATTGGGTGAAGTGGGCGATGGAGAAGGAGGTTTGAATTCCTGCTTGATTGCATAGCCTTGTGCAGGTGAATAGTGACCTAAATCAAATTATTTTCTTCACTTTCAGGTGCTTCCATGCAAAGAGAGGGTGCAAGTGCTACCATGGTGCATCATTAGAAGGAAAGAAAATGAAAATAGTTTATGACATCAAGCATAGTAGCCATCGAGTTCAAGGCTGAAATTCTGGACAATTTTGATCATTTCTTGACTCACTCTCTTGCCCTCTTTTCATGGGTTATTTATGAAGGTCATAAGTCACTCTAGGAAGGCTTTTTCAAGTGGTGGAAGGTGGGAAATTGGCTGTCAAGTGATGATGAAGTGGTAGTTCAAAGGGAAGAGGTGAATGGAAGGATGTTGTCGAGTGGTGGTGGTTTGATGCTATCGATTTTGTGTTATTTTTCATGGAAAAAAAAATTCGGTCAATTTTCCATAATGAATCTGTGGGTCTCTGGGGATTGGATGGTGATGGAAGTGGCATGAGGGTGTGGGTCTTTTGAGAGCAAAAAATCAAAACAAATTGCAAGGCATTTAGTTTCCATTCAACTAGTGTTTAGGCGTAGTTGGTTTTTGGATTTTTGGTTTCGTTCTTGGAACCAATTTCGTCCACCACTAAGTCTGCATTGAAATGGGTATTTTGAGGTGCTAAAGTACAATAATGACTGATGAGTGTACGAAAGTACACTCTAAATACCCTATTATTGGACTATAATGCTAAAATATGAATAGAAATTATAGGAATTAATGTGTATTCTTGAATTGAGTTTTTATTTATTTTGAGATACTCTTAAGCAGATTTTTATGTTTAATTTCAGGGACTATAAAAGAGTAAGTCAAAATCCAGTCAAATTCAAAGGACTTTCAAATGGACAAGAGTTGGAACAACTTAATAACTTTCAATGAGTGTAGGACTCTTCAAATAAGGATAATGATGGAGTTTAAGAGTAATTCGGATCAAGAGAAATAATCAAAGTCCAACATGCTCTAGGAGACTGTCTGGATATACTTTAGTACTTCGACTGTAACTTTCTACTCACAAATAGGATTGATTCGATTCTAGATGCGTTGGAAAGCTAACTTAAAGGGCTACGACTTTGTCTCTAATACAAATTTCCAAATTTGAATTTCTGAAGTACGTACGTGGCTGCCAAGATAAGTCTTAAGATTTAGACGATTTTTCTAGGCAGGAATCATGAAGATATTAGGGTTTCTTTCCTACCCTATATAAGGATATCATTAGGAGGCTGAAGAAGGAGGAGAAGAGGGGAGCAATTTAATTCTCATGTCTACCGTTTGTTTTACCTTTCTCTTGAGATTTTTGTTGTCCATTATATTTATGGGTAACTAAATTCTCAAGTAGGGTTAGGGATGAACTTGCACATTTGATGGTATTTGTAATTTATTTTTGATTTATGTATTTGATTTTCAATTACTAAAACTCTTTTGTTTTATCATTCTCAATTCATCGTTGATATTCTCTTCTCCGAATAATCATAGAATTTATTCTGTTTATGGATTCAGTCATGCTTTTTCTATTGAATGGATTAATTCTTTGACTATGTCTGGATCAATTATTTATCTATATTGATTTAATTCTTTGGTGCAATATCACTTCTTGAGTATATTGTCGTCGTTGGATTTTTTCAATAGTGATAATAATTTACGTTTTTAAAAGTGGTGAATGATTCTTCATAGGGTTACATTTGGTTTAATCTTGGTTTATAAATCTATATCTTCCGATTGAAAATTTTGGGAATTGAGTTTCCAATTGAGTTATCCAATGAATCAATAATAATTAAAATACCGAGTTTGTGCAAGGGATTCCTAACACTCTACTATTTGTCAAATTTAAGTACTTTTTCCGTTAATCACTTTGCTTCACTTTAATTTACATTTAAAATTAATATTTGCTTTCCATTGATCATTTAATATTTTTTCTTAGTTTCTTAGTTTCTTCTACTATTCTTTTGATTTGTCTCTCTGTGGAATCGACACCCCAAAGCTGTGCTACCGTGTTATTCTTTGGGCGTAATCAATGACCTTGAGAAAAAGGCACAAAAAGCTTGGGCTAGGGGTTATTCAGTCCAATGCACACAAGAGTACACATGTATAATGATTAGTGTGGGTTTAGGGTTTTGACATGTCATTACCCTTCATGACATATGTTGAGATTTATCTAGGGTTCTAATATGATCTAAGAATGATGTAATTGAATAATAAAACAAGTAATTTTCATATCAAAATGGCTAAAAGATTAAAAAGAAAATTAAGCTCAAAACATGATTTAAATATCACTAATCATGAGTAAGTTCATTAATGTCCTCAACTCAAGTTAGAAGCTTAATTATAGACAATTGGGAGTCCTAATGAGCGTGGGCTACTACTTGGGCTTGAGGGAAACCAATAATATGGTGTATGTGAGTTTCAAATAGAAGTGTGAAAATGTAAGACAAGGCTTTAAGCCTTGTTGGGCTTAAAAGGTTTATGGGCTTTGGGTGTGGGTTGATAGAGGTCTTGGTTCTAGATTTTAAGAGGTCATGAGAGGCCTCAAGATCCACAAAGATGAAGCTTGAAAGGCTTGCCTTATCATAAATGGGTCATGGGTCAAAGTTAACACCAAGTTAGACCCAAAAGACCTTATGCCTTCCTCACACTTGAGCCATATCTTTTTAAGGTTATCAACTCTTATAAGGTTTGGTTCAAGTCATCTAGTCTTAGCCAACATTCTAAGGGTTTAAAGGCATTAAGTGTAGCACTAATGGGCTTGCTTACTAAACCACCCATACTTAACCCTTAAGCTTAACCACTAATGGTGCTAAGTGTCATAGTTTAATGGGTAAAACAAATCTAACTAACCCCCTTAAGAGTAAAAAAATAATAAATATAATAATAGTAATAAATATTATGCTAAAAAAATATAAAGTCCAAAAATGTAATATAGTATTATAAGCTCATTTTAAAGGAGATTAAGGGTTAATCCTAATAGGTAATAAGGCGCGGTGTTACATATATTGTTTTGAAGTATAATTACTACATATAAGGGAGCTCATTCTTTGGGCTAGATTCTGAAGATGCAAGGATGGGACCATGATGATGATGCATTGTTAGATGGTTTAGGTGATTCAGACGACGTACCTGATCTCAATGCATATGACATTCATGATATTTTTAGTGGTTTAGACACTCACTAAAAAGGAAACAAATGGGTTATTAGTCCTATATTCCAATATAGGAAATTATTCCCAATGTAGTATAAAGGAGTACAATCACATCTAAGATTATTAATAAATCTATATGTACTATTGAAGGGGTTATGGATATGGACAATGCTACACTCACCGACAAACTCTACTGAGAATATCTACCGAATGTATAATTTTTTTTTTCAAACATTTTTTAAACCATTTAAAAAAAGTCTCACTTATTAAAAAATACTTCCTTAACTATTAAAAAAAAAAAGTATAATCGATAGACCACTTCGATAGATATTCTCAGTGGGAATATCATTTCCCTATGGATTTTCAAAAGATTGCCAACAGAAAATAACTTTTATCATTATTATGATTGCTGATGAGGTACTCCAGATCACAAATATTAAGGGCCCCAAAGTTTCAATGATTGAAGTGTTACCATAATGTATTTTTGTGAGGGATCATTCAGGTTGTTATTTATCTAATATTTTGTAATAGGCTTTTTGAAAAGTTGAGGATTTTTTTTTTTTAATTTCTTTTATGGGTTGAATGATTTTTAGCATTATAATACTGCCTTTTCAAATTATGTAAACAACTAGAACCAGAGATTCTGGATAAACTAGAGACAAAAAGTCGCTGGGTTTTCTGTCCTATTAGCTTGCACAGTAGGACAATGCTACACCTGGTGGGTGTAGCACGAGAGAACTTACCAACAAGGCCATTTGGCCCTTTTCTTTGTGCTTTTTTTCATCTATTTTTTTAATTCTATTTAAAAAAAAATTTGCAACATCATTAAAAAATACTTCAATAAAAAATATATATAAAAAATAAAATAAAATGCTATTTGGTAAAAATCCTCGTGTTGCATCATTTTCCTTCACAGTAATACATGAGAATTTCGGACAAATAAATAAATAATATCTGCCACCATCATCAATTCCGAGAAGAAAATTTGACCTACAACTGAATTGTATTTTCAAATCTTAAAAGACACCGATGGTTGCTCTATTCAAATCACTTGTTTTGAAAATGTTTCTGTTTCTTTTGGGGCCAATCCTGTTTTGCATGCAACCATATCTGAAACAATCTAGTACCGACATAAGGTATCACACATCTTTTCTTCCTGTTGAGTAATCGATCACTGCAGTTTTCCCTGGAAAGAGCTTCAGAAGTGTTGCAAATTGCTTGCTTTTCAAAGTGATTAATGCTGTCCTCCTTGGTAAACAAAGCAATGAAGAAGCCTTCTCCATCCTCAGCAGGGTCAGTTCGCAGTAAATGTTGTGCTGCACGACAAAATAAAAATAAAAATCAGGCAGTAATGGGAGATATTGGCAGTGTTGATTCTCCAAGTTCTAAAAATTGTTTTCTGGAAAATTCAGAGGGTCTCTGTACATCAAAACTCATAATTCTGGATTTGGTATGAATTTGTAACAAATACAAGTTTTTCATTATCAAATTTCATGACTTCTATTGGTGTAAAAATCCAAATATCTCAATTATAAATTTAAGTGAACAAATTGTGCTTTTGACAGAGCAGCACTTACAGCCTTGAAAAACTGGGAGACCACGGCGTTGCCACTGGGGGAAGGGAGTTGCTAGTTGAAAGCCATAGGAGGCAGCAAGGGGGAGAACAGATTCGATGACATCTTCATTTTCAATTTGGTGAATGGAACATGTGCTGTACACCACTCTTTCAGCTGCTGGAACTATTATCAGACCATACAGTACGCTTAAAATAAATTCCAAGTGCTGTACAGTAAAACAACAAAATTTTGATGGAGTATTATTCTCCAGGAGACGGGGAGAGAGAAGAAAAAGAAACCGATTGAATAGGCCGACATAGTCCGATGTTTTAAAATCCATGTTTCAATGGAAATTTGTCCCAAAGAGGACTCTCCAATTACGTAAAAGTTTCAAAAATCACAACAAAGATCAAGGTTTGGCGTTAACATTTGTGATTGAACAATTTGTCAAAATAACAATGGACTGTCCAATACTTTCACATGGGAATAAATATATGAACTAACTACCAAACTTTGGGGAAAATGACAGCAAGGATGAATAGTCAGTAAACCATCCTCGCACAGAAACAAACTTACAAGATAATGCATGAGCGAGTGCTTTTTTCTGGAAAGCCGCAAGCTTGTTCAATCTTTCAGTGTCCTTAACATCAGCTGCAAAATCTATGAAAATTAAAAACAGGAGGAGATATGATAAAAGGACAGAGTAGTTGTAACACCTCATTCCATTAAGGATTTAATGGATAGGACGCAACATTGTTCAGGCCGTAGTGCAAATAACAAAAGTCTTGTATACCAAAAGCCTAAGCAGCCTTCATTGATAAACTTTAACATTGTACAATATTATTATAAATCAAACTTAATTATTGAACTTAGTCTACAATCTAAAAACGTCATACTATACATACACCCCTTATTGTTGTACATTCACAAACTAAAAACATTTTCAAGGTAAAGACTCCAATTCTATATTTCAAGGCTCGTAAACTTGGCCTCGACAGAATCTGGTTATAGAGTACTAAAGAGGTACATCATACAATAAAAAGATAAAAACATTATAAATATCATTTATCCTTGTAAAGCATTAATCAAAAAACAATTTCCACTTAATAGCTTGGATGACCTACACACAATTACACCATATGTGTCAGGGTTGGCGATATCAAGGATCCTGACTCCATTCCGTCATAATAGTGGAGTCGCTCAAAGATATGAAAAAAGGCCAATAAATAGTGGTGCACTCAAGTGAGTCCATCACCATGGACCAGACAAGGCAGTTGCCTCCGCCTTCTACACTTCTGTACCATCGCCTAGTCATCCATTCATTAGGCAAAAACATTTAAAAACATGTGATTGACCACACATCATCCATAGCCCACACATCATATTTCTTTCTTTTCATGTTCATAAAATATTCATAACACAGCATATGCATATCATAAACATAGTAGAAACATGTGACAAAAAAATTTGAATGGATTATTTTTAAGATTAAAAAAAATACAGTTAATGCATAGCATTTGAATAATCTTTCATAACATTCTCTTTTGATCGGTGAAGAAAAATACACCGTTCACATATGATATAAGGTATGTAAAAAGGGACTTTCGAAGAAAGGCTAATAGCATATGTTCAACTTAAAACCATTTTTGATAAAATTATTTCATTTGGAAGTTGAAAAATTAAAGGGAATGATCATATCTACAATCTACTCGCCTAACTCTTTATCATCAAGAACTCAGTCAGCTTCGCTTAATAACCCAGTAGGCATATTTGTAAATAACGAATCTATGAGGCTATTTTCTACCACATAGCCTTCCTGTATACCTTGATACTACTCCCAATACGAGGGACGGGTTTGACTTGTTCTCTTTTAAATTCTCAAAAGTTGCTTGTTTATATTTTAAGACAACTACATCATTGAGTGATCCTCCTAAGTATGCACTCTAACTTATTTCTCATGTATGATTTAGTGTAAGTCAATGTTATGATACACTTTATTTGGAAATCTATCCTTACTTGATCATTTTTTTAAAGTAAAAGATTATATTAGAAAGCACCAAAGGTGTAACCCTAGTAAACATGATATATATACAATAAGAGATATCTATCTAGGAGAAAAACATACAAGAATATCATGAAATTTAAACCCATTGAAGTCTAAGTCCTTACTCGAACTTAGCCTTCATACAATCATTAGGTCTTTATAATATGGTTTTTAAGTCATTAGTTTCAGCTTTGAAGTTTGCTGAAACATAGTTTATTTACAGCTTTTGAACCTAGTTTATTGGATTTTGAGGTCACTAGTTTGAGGCCCCTTCTTGACTTTTCCTAGGTTTTTAGGGCAGTTGATAGTCCTAACAAATGTCATCTTGGACTAAAGAGGCCCCAATTTTATTCCTATGGTATAGATGTACTTACTGAAAAGCAAGGGAGGGAGGTGTAAGTGAAGATTACTTGGATGTAATTCCTATATGTGTTGGGGTTTTGAACCATTGGAAAGGCAACTCAACATAGGTCTAATCTATGGTCACATATTAGACAACACTAACAGCCACCTACCTTGGTTATTGCAGTGCTAAAGAAAATACCTTTTTTTTTTTTACAAGTGACGTTGAAAATAACAGCCAACTCAACATAGGTGTTCTAAGATGCATGTAACATGGTTGCATTTGCAATGCGCAGAGAACTAGTAAACCCTTTGCTTTCTACAAAATCCCAGATTTGTTTCAAATGATTAATATGCATGCAACTCGTCAAAACGTTGCTTAAACATTAATGCATCATAAAATCAAGGAATTTTATCCAAGTCATGCTATTCGAAGGAGGAATCAGTCCAATCTGGTTGGTGGCAGATTTTTAAAAGGCTCTCTTAAACCATTCTTCTTCATTCTTTTTCTTTTCTAAACATTAATTCAACAATAACTGTCCAGGTACTAGGAGTGACCCTGCTGTAGAAACCTTCCAAGTGCTACCAATTCCAGAAGTTTAGCCTTTAGGTGCGCAGACTGATCAAATTTTATACCAAGATTGCATGAAATTCGACCAAAGGACAACTCCACATTAGATATGATACTGTGCACGAATAGAAAACCAAAAAGATCATGCTGAATTCTGTATCAGACCCGAGTATCATGAAAGCAAACTTGTAGTTATAAAAAATTATTGCCTCATCCATGTTGGCAAGGGTTGCTGTCAGCAACCCCAAACTGCCTCAAACAGTCGTTGAATCATGATTTTTGCATATTAGATGTGTCATGATACAAGAACATGCGTATATGCACACAGACACAAATCCATGGAATTCAAGTCAAATTTTTGTCACATGGTACAGCACCATGAAGACCAGGAAAAAAAAGTTGATTAATGAAAAACTGCATACCAGAGAATCACCAGTGAAGGATCAAACTTGCATGCTTTAGTTCTATAAAGTTTGAAACCTAAGGACAGCACATCACGAGATCAAATGCTCAAGGATAGAATCTGCCCTTGCAACCGAGAAAAAGCCATAGTTTATTCCTCATAAAAAGGTCTTGGTAACTGTTAAGGGACTGCTGCCAGCAACCCCAAACTTTCCTAGAACCAAAATTTCTGAACATAGTATGCATGATCATGACAAAAAAGCATTGACACGCAAAGAGACGCGTCATAAACCCTTAGCAGAGCATGTACCATACAAGAATGCCATAAGCATGTTACAGAGAAGGGTGTGCTGACAGCAAGCCCAGGCAGCTCTGAGAACTATATTTTCTCCATGGTTAAACACGTCCCACGCACGAGAGTGCACTCATAGGATGTCACGGATACGTTGAAGACACCCATAACTGAAGGCATGATTTAGCTTTAGAAAATCATGACAAAAGCTAAGCTATGCATAATCCACTTGCTGTCAGCACTGGACAGCATTACGTCCACCTCAATAAAGGGCTCCCAAAGCCTAATAACAACCAGATTCCTTGCTGGAAATTCCAGCAAGGTAACCCTCAAAGGAAATTATCCTACGGGACTGATTTACAACAAAGACTCTACCTTAGAACCTCCTACCAGCATGTATTTCTCAGTTTGAAAAGATGAAAGTTAGATTGAAATTGACATGGTGTATAGGTAGGTGATTGTTGACAAGACTGATTCTTTGCATAATGCTAGAGGTATGTAACTGTGATCATACCCTTCTTGTTAATTATGTAAACAAAAATGCTCTTTTTGCTAAGTTATACTAAATGTACATGTTTCAACGATATAGGATGTATAGATTGTTAATTGCTAGCCACACGTGCCCTATTTTTATAAACATGATGAATGCAATAAAATGGATTGTAAGCTTTTGCTTGCAATGTTATATATATAGTATCACCATATATTAAATGAACGAAAGATAAGAAAGGAAAGGAATATTGAAAAAAACAAGAAAAAAGAAAAGGAAAAGGAAAGGAAAGAAAGGATAAAATGAGGGACAGATATAAAAGGTAAATGCTTTTAAAAAAATGGGCCATGACAATGAAGATTTACGGTACCATAGGTAAAAGCAGATGTCAACATTGGGAATGGCTCATTGGTGGTGTACCTAGGGATGCCTATCCCTAAGGAGGACTACATTCTCCCCAATAGTCCCGAAAAGAGCCGAGTTCACAAGGATTGGGAACCTTTACACTCAGGGGTAATAGTGCATAGCCATCGACAGAAGGAAAACATATATAAATAAATGTAACTGAAAGATGACTGAGAACCTCTTTATAACTGAAAAAGTATCTTATTATATTGTTGACTGTATGATATAGTTGTTCACTGATTATATTGTTGACTGTATGATATAGTTGTTCACTGAGTATTTGTTTTTACGTGTTAACTGCCCAAGATGATGACCAACGTGAGGATGGAGCTGCTGAACAGGACATAGCTCAGGGAGAAGAGGCATAGGCTACATTATTTATAATTTATGTTTTTTATTATAAATACGCNAAATCATAATAGGCATGCATTGCTCCACTCGTTATAAGACCAATTAGACATGAATATGATTATATTATTATTATTATTATTTTCTTATAAATGAAAGAAATAAAATAATAAACTACATGGATATAATTGTTATTGGAATGATAAAATGTAAAAATAGACTATTAATTTGAAACTTAAAAAAGTATAATGTTTTTTTCAAATGACAATAATATTAGTTTAAAATAATAAACTGAAAAAATAAAATAATATTATATTTAATTATTTCAGAAAATTACATGGATATGACAGTGAATATGATAAATTAAAGATCAATTATAAAATGATGCATAAATTGGAACCTCAAAATAATAATTGCATTTTGTAAAATGAAAATATTATTAGTCCAATGACTATAATTTATTTTTATGAATTACTATGAAAAATCATATGAAGATAATTGTTATTTTTTTCAAATAATACTATATACGAAAAATACTATTATTTTTAAATCTAAGAAGAAATATAAAAAATAATAATAATATCCTAAGTTGTAATTTGTCCCACAAAATCTTCAATTTAGATTATTTGTAAATTATTAATATTTCATTCTTATTATTATTATATTCTTTCTCATGTATACTCGCTATATACTTGGGCTGCTTTGCCTATTTCTATGAATAAAATTTCTTGGTTACCTATCAAAAAATTATTATATTCTAATTAATATTAGAATAATAGAAAATTTAATTGTATTTTTAATGATGAATTAGAGGACAAAAACGTAATTGTGCAAATGAAGACAAAAACCTAAGTGTGAACTCAAACAAATGTTACCATTCATGACGCTATAGCCTCTTTTATATATAGAACAGATATATAAACAGAACACCAAGAATGACCAGGTATGAATCTCAATGATTTTGGTGTAAAAAAAGATTGAGACAATATAACTTTCAAATGACAGAAAAATCCATTAGAAGGTTAATATGTAAACTTGAATCTTGAAAAAAATAACCCTGCAAAACTTGCAAAAAATCCACTTAATTCATCAAAGACAAACTTGCAGCCATGGTTTATATGGGGGAAGGATAAGGGCTACGAGTTTTGTAAGATCATTAGGGGTTCAATTTTGTGAGAATTTTGAGTTTTGGGCTAAAAGGGACCAGCAAAAAGGGTTTAATTATGGCTGAGTTGAGATAATGAGATTATTGTTATGTTTGGTTATGGAGAATTTTGAGAATATTTGAGGGTTTTTTTAGATCTATTGTTGATTGGGTTTTGCAAAAGGAAAGAAAATAATATGAATATTTTTTTTAAACATAAGTTTCATATTGGGGTTTGTGAAAGTGGATAGGTAGAGTTGAAAAGATATTTGAATATAATTTGTTAAGAGTAGTTTTTGTTTTTGTATTTGTAAAAGTTGTTTGATTTTTGTGTTGAGGCAATGATTGGATGGAAAGTTAAAAAGTTGAAATAGTGTATTCCTTTTTATTTGAAGATGTTTGGTTTGAAATTTTCAAATATATTGAAAACTTTTAAAAAATTTCAGTTACCAGACAATGTTTGGCCTAGCATCCTTTTATAAGAAAAGTAAAGGTTTTCTAGGGCAACATAAAGAGTGACAAAAATTGGGTTTTTGAACTCATTACAGGAGTTGGTTTTCTTAGGCCTGGTTTGATTTCACAAACCTTTCAAACCATCTCATCCCATCTCATCTCAACATTCAAACACTATTAAAAAAAAACATTTTTCAATTTCAAATTTTCAACTTTTTCATCTAATCATTACAACTTTCCCAAACTTTCAAACAAAACACAAAAAACAATTCAACTTTTTCAAATCCCAAAACAAAAATAATATTAAGAAATTATATTCTAACCCTCTTTTAACTTTATAATTTTTTTACTCAACTTTTCTCTCTCCTTCCCTAAAACGCCATAAAACATTTAAACTCAAACCATTTCACTACTATTCACAAATTTTCTCACTACTATTAACAGATTTCTCATCTCATCTGTGTAACCAAACGAGGCCTTAAAGAAAACATTTGATATGCTCCTAAAATCTGAAAGCATGATTTAAAAGAAAAGAAGTTCTAAATTCTAGTGTCCATCCCTAAAAAACTAGGGCTGGCAACAGAATATGAATCTACAATTACTATTATTTCTTAATTGAAGGTCAGTGTACTTGGTTTCTCCTTTTGTTATATACAATATTTTTACTTATAAAAAAAAAATTATTTCTTAATTGAAGGATGCATATTTTGGGGCAAAACTACATTTATTCAATACAAAAGTGGGAGCTGCATTGGCAATTCAAAATCCTATGTGCTATTAATGGAGGGTGAAAAAAAAAACAGACAGAATCCTGGGAAGTTGAATATCATAGACCAAGGCCCTAGAGCGATAGTTCCACTCTCTCTTTCCAAAGAAGCTATCAAGGAGGGGCAGCACTTACTGTTGTTGAAGTGTTTTGGTCGGAGGGAGAGGCGTGGTCGGAAAGGGTCTTGAGGGTGATGGAGGCAAGGAAGTTAATGTGTAAAGTGGGATATGTTGGGTGGGAAAGGGCGGTTGATCTCCACTTGATTGTAGAGGGCATAATGAACAATGAAGTTGCTAGTCAGGAAGATTTTGAGGTTCATTGGGTTGGCCAGACCATAGCAGCAGTCCCCAGTGGTGGCTCACGGAAACAGCTCACACAGTACTCTGCAAATCTGGGGCTGACAAAGTGTACGCCTGTACTCTCTCCGCCATAGCCCTCCCTTTGTCTTAGGTCACCATGTCGTGAGGTACAGGATTGCATAAGAAGAATGAAGTTAGAGGGTATCGAACTTATTTGATTCCATCAGATACAGGGATTTTGGTATTGAAGAGAAAAAAGCAATAAATCGTATATCTAAATCAGTTATGTTGGATTCAAACCCTAATACAAATGGAAATCATATTTGCTAAAAGAACATACAATTGGTTTGGCCATGTCAACAAACAACCCACACCGATTAACGATCATTTGATTTAGACTGAAAAAATAGGAAGTGTATTTAATATTATACCATATTAGAATAAATTTTCTAATAGCCATAACTTCTAGCACCTTACAGAAAACATACGAAGTCATAACTATAAGTCAGTAAAAGGTTAACACATCACTAATTAAAAAAATCCAAAGAGATTAAAAAATTACCTGCAGCATAAGATGGGAGCAGATTGTCCAATCTCACAGAGACTGTCCCAGAGCCAGAGCATGAAGGATCTAAAAGAATGGCACGGATCTGCAATTTAAATTTGCATTTAATATATCTCATGTTGAAATGAGATGACAAATTAAACAACTAAATATGAATACTGGTGTTAAAACTGACAATTCAGATATCTATATGCCATAATTGTGAGGATACAGTGCATTATGCTTTACCGTCGAGACTGATGGATCCTTTGGGTTGATGTTCAAGAAATCTCCATTCAGAACTTTTATATCTACGATCCAGGTTAAGCTTAAATAGTGTTTGTGACAAACTTAACATAGACAAGTTAAAAGAGATGAGAAACTGTCCCACAATTTTATCATTAAAATGAACAGCAATGATCATTAGGGTCTGTTTAGGGTTGCGTTAGGAATTGTAAAAAGTACTTAAATAGTCTCAAAAGCTTCTTAATGATAAAATTAGATTTTTTGGTTGTTACATATTAAAGTACTATCTCAAAAAAAAACTAAAAAGTACGTTTCATTTTGATGCTTTTCCTCAAACATGCTTTTCCAAATAATGCAAAACGTAATTCCAATTTTAAAGAAGACTATCCATGGGTGAAAATACCCATACAACTTTAAAATAATTACATTTTTTCCCTTTGATCTTATAGTGGGCAAAATGCTATGAATATTGAGCGTAATTGTCCATTTCACTTATGCATCATTGAAGGGTTTTTTTTTTTCCATTTTACTTACGGAAATCCCATTAAACTATTTTCGTTGTTAGATTATAAAATTTGATTTCTATCAAGTATCAAGGACATGGTCATAATCTTTAAAAAATCAAATGACCTTTTTTGTCTTTTCTACCTCAAAAAGCACTTTTTTATATTGTTTTCAAACAAATGTAACAACTTTCAAATTGCTTTAGACATATTGTTACCACTATGTAAAAGAATTTACGTGCAAGGCACGTATTCCCTATCGAAAGTGCTACAACATTTTTTATATGGTAAATATAAATTTTAAAATGCATATCAATTAGAACAAGTATGGTAAATGTAAAGATAAGCATAAGTCTATTCACCAAATTTTACAAATGATTATAATTAATTATACTTGAAAAAAATGAAGGAAACAGAACATATAATTTTTTTTTTTTTTTGACAAGTGAAAAAAAAATGTAAAATTATTGAACACAACAAATAAAATGTTTAGAATTCATTATATTGAAATCATAATAGGACATGCATTGCTCCACTCATTATGAGACCAATTAGACATGTACAAAATAATAATAATAATAATAATATTATTATTAATCTTCTTCTTATAAATGAAAAATTAAAAAAACATTATTTTTAATTGTTTCAGAAAACTACTGGATACAATTATTATCAGAATGATAAAATTAAAAAATAGACTATTCATTTGAAATTAAAAAAAAAAGTATAATTTTTTTTTTTTTCAAATGAAAATAATATTAGTTTAAAAAGTGTCATTCAGTATGATTCATTATTATGAAAAATAATATGAAGACAATTAATATTTTTTTGAAACGATATCCTATAGTAATAAAATATTATTTTTTAAATTTAAAGNAATAATAATAATAATAATAATATTAATCTTCTTCTTATAAATGAAAAATTAAAAAAACATTATTTTTAATTGTTTCAGAAAACTACTGGATACAATTATTATCAGAATGATAAAATTAAAAAATAGACTATTCATTTGAAATTAAAAAAAAAAAGTATAATTTTTTTTTTTCAAATGAAAATAATATTAGTTTAAAAAGTGTCATTCAGTATGATTCATTATTATGAAAAATAATATGAAGACAATTAATATTTTTTTGAAACGATATCCTATAGTAATAAAATATTATTTTTTAAATTTAAAGACAATATTTTCAGTTTTGAACTTAAATATAAGATTATTATTCTTTTCAAATTTGGAATTGCAATATCGATCTTAGAAAATAAAAGCATGTTCTTAACAAAATAATTTTTTAAAGGATAAAAAGTGTTAATAATTATTTTAATAATAATTTATAAATGCATTACAAATATATTAATATGAAGTACGTTACCACAAGAAATCAAATAGTGAATATGATAAATTTTAAAGACCAATTATAGACTGAGGCATAAATTGGAACCTAAAATAATAAGTGCATTTTGTAAAATGAAAAGATTATTAATCCAATGATATGATTTATCTTTAATAATTACTATGAAAAATAATATGAAGATAATTTTTATTTTTTCAAATAATATTACATACGAAAAATACTATTATTTTTAAATCTAAGAAGAAATATAAAAAATCCTCAGTTGTTAATTTGTTCCACAAAACTTCAATAAACCAAAATCTTCAATTTAGATTATTTGTAAGTTCATTAATATTATTATTATTAGTAGTAGTAGTAGTAGTAGTATATTCTAATTAATATTAGAATCATAGAAAATTTTAATGATGAATTAGAGGACAAAAATGTAATTGTGCAAATGAGGGTAAAATAGTAATTGCTCAATGTGAAATCAAAGAAAACCCACAATTCATGTGGCTATAGCCTATTTTTTATTGTAGAATAAACACAGTAAATAGCTTTTTAATAGTAGAGCTTATTAATTAAACTCTACAACTAAAACTCCTAAAACTAAAAGTTATATTACCCACCGCAATCCCAAACATGCACTTAGTAGCATAGCAACAGGTAGGTCATTGTAAGTTTGTAACATTCAACAATTGTGAAACAGTAAAGACGTACTAAATAACTAGACCAAAATAATATGGAACTTGAAAGATAAAAAGTTATAGAAAGGATACTAGAGGCACCAGAAAGTTTGATAGTCTCTTTTAGACGTTTAAGCCTCTCCTTATTCAGCTCACATGCTATAATCTTCCCCTTTCCTCGCATAAGAGCAGCAAGGTGGGCAGTTTTGTTTCCTGGGGCTGAGCATGCATCGAGAACCTTCAAAGAAGAAATAAATTGAGCAATAACTAAACCATTACAAAAGTAATAAATCCAGAATAAATCTGATAGATCTCAACCCCATGGCTAAAGCAAACGCAAAAGATGTATAGCAGTGCAGATACAGAGCAAATGGTCAAACTTCATCACAGTTCACGCCGTTGTTTACTACAGTTTTTCACAAGCATCTTCCCACTTATAATGCAATTTCTCATATATCAAATTAAAACCACAAGAGGGAAACAAACAACTCAAGTCCAGCTGCATTATGAGTTTAGATTAAGTGATAAAACAATCCTGGAGTTTTACATGTTTATCTTTTTGCTCTTTGGGTACTTTAATCGTTTTTCTTGCTAGGTTGGACAATTATGTCAATCCTAACGTGGCTTGCCACTTCTCATAGAAAAATATAAAAAATACAGTATTTTTTTATTGGCACCGTATGTCCGGGAATAGGATCCCGACTAATCCCCGGAGTGCACAGGCCCTCGACAAGGAGTTTCTTGCAAGTCCACGCCAGATAATTCAAGGGAAAAATCCCCCAGTCTGATGGCCCCTAGAGATAAAAAATATATATATAGTTAAAAACATTAAAATGGCATAATAAGCAAAAAGTCATTCAAAAAAAGCCAACAAATTTTCCAAAAAGAGCTAAATAAGAAACCAATCAAAGTAAAAGCCCAAATATATTTAGAAAGAACCAAAAAAAATCTAAAATATAAAACAGAAAAAGAACACTAGAAAAGCCAAAAAAAAAAAA